>CABFOQ010020012.1:524-21214 GCA_900660455.1 Gephyroberyx darwinii
CAAAAGAGGCAGTGCAGCAAGCACAGGCAGCCCTTAGACATAGGGACATTGTAGGCCAGGTGCAGCATGGGCGTGGGGGCTTAGGGCTGTGTGCAGGAAAACCTGTGTGGAATAAGGCAACAGCAATAGAAAAAAGAAAACTGGTAGTTGAGGAAGTACATCATCAGGAGGAGGTAGTAAGATGTACTAAGGCAGTGTCGCAGGCAAAACAAGGACAGTGGGTGATTTGGGAGAGTGTAGAGAAGAGAAGTTTGAAGTGGAGAGAGTTGTGGAGTATGGAGGCAAGCAGAATTAGATTTATTATAGGGGCT
The DNA here is from genome assembly GCA_900660455.1 of Gephyroberyx darwinii. Classification (NCBI taxonomy): domain Eukaryota; kingdom Metazoa; phylum Chordata; class Actinopteri; order Trachichthyiformes; family Trachichthyidae; genus Gephyroberyx; species Gephyroberyx darwinii. The sequence continues at coordinate 836 of CABFOQ010020012.1, forward strand.
ACTTATGATGTGCTGCCATCTCCCCAAAATCTTAGTCGGTGGATGGGTGAGGATGCTGCCTGCCCGTTCCAGCGTATGTACGCTTAGGCATATACTGTCAGTGTGTAAAATTAGTCTTTCCCAAGGGCGATACACTTGGTGTCACAATCAGGTGTTGAAATGTTTGGCAGTTGCAGTTGAGGAAAAACGGAAAAAGTAAATTCTTTAGCTTGTTAATAAGGAAGTTAAACAGATTGGATTTGTACGTGAGGGAGAAAAAGTTAGATCAAGGCAGCACGCAAGCAGGCGTGAGCCAGGACAGCTAGGAGTGGGCAGAGACTGGAAAATAAAGGTAGACTTGTTTGAGCAGTTAATTGATATGATATGCTGCTGTGGTCTGAGGTGCAGAAGCTAGTTTATTTTATCAAGCTCACTGTCCCCTGGGAAGACCTTGTTGACGAGGCAAACAAGCCGAAGAAAGCGAGATATGAGGAGATGGCAGCGGAGGCAGAACAGCGAGGTTGGAGGGCTCGGGTACGGCCGGTAAGCGCCACTGGGTTGAGTGTTGTACGGCCTTGTGTGTAGCACTGTGTATCTCGTACGTACTGTGTAGAATAAAGTAGCGTGGCATAACACTGTGTGGCTGTATTTATGGGATTGTACTGTGTCGTACTGTGGTATTGAGGGGGGTCTGTACTGCTAGCTAGGGAAGTGCCCATCAGTCAAGTATAGGCATGGTGCCACATGCATACACACATACACACTCCCCGTACCCAAACCAGGGATGACCTCCCCTTTCCCTAACCCAGGAATAGTTTCCAATCAAGGTTAATCCACCCCAACTCCCACCACTTACCCCACACAGGGTTCAAATCCTCCCCTCCCTTCACACTCACACACACTGTTTTGCTGTGTTGTCTAGTTGTTGATGTATCAATTAGACAGGCTTGTATTGGTATGGCTAGGCTAATGCTAGGTCAAGGATAGGATCAAGGCTAACCAAGGCTAGGTTAATGCTAGGTTGATGGCAGGCATTAGATGGCGAGGGTAAAAGGGAGTTGGTGGTGGTGGCATAGAGGGGGGTGTTTCCAGGACGCTGGAATAGAGCTCAACAGTGAGCCATAATGTCGTAACAATCCAAGGTAGACTTACCACGAGCTATGAGATTTATTTGTGATGTCATGGAGAAGTACTACACTACCCACAATCCTAAAGTGCAACAGTGATGTCTCTGATTGGTGGAGCTCGCTGTTAGTATGGAAATGTTTACCGCACCTGCGAACGTCATGCCGGCTAGTGAGTTACTGCTACCACTGAATTCTATGATCGTTTACGTTACGTTTACCACAGAGCAACCATGATTTCCCTTTCTGACAGGCTGCGTTTTTTTAGAGGTGAGGACAAGAGTGTCCAAAGGGGTGAAAATCACTACAAGGCAGGCCATGTACTGGAGTGTAGTGTTTGTGAGGGCCAGCTTGTGGGTTCTGTCAGGGCCAGTATAAAAGACAAGACATACAGGATTGTGGTGAGTTTTGCAGGCTGGCTAGTTAGGTAGCCAACATTAGCTAACATGAGTCTACATGAAACTACATGAGTCGTACTAATCATGTCGTTATCATGCCGCAGTGAATATAAAAAAATACAATTATAGTATAGCAAATTACATGTCTAGCTACCAAGTTAATGCTGATAACAACAAAGACTTGTGGAAAGTTAGAGAGTTGTTGTTAGAGCTGTAGATGAAATGAGCTGTACATGTTGAAAAATATGACTAGCAGTGCTATATAGTAATTTGGGTAGTATAAGGGCTAGGAATAAATAATGTTGAATGAATATGTAACTGGCTAATGTTATATTGCAAAATCATAGTTACATTAAAGTAACTGGCTGTAAAGCTGCAGTAGAGGAATGTTTGTTAGCTAAGCTACGTAAATGTAACTGGCTATGTAAACACAAACACTTAGTTACCTTAATAACACAAATAGGACAATAAATATACTGTAACTAAATTACGAAATAACATTACTAGCTAACGTTAGCTACTAACGTACCTAGCCAACTGCTTATCCTATGCAGCTGTGACTAACTCACGTAATATTAGCATAACATTAGCTACATGAATGTAACTGGATCACAAATTCACATTTATTAAAAACGAGTAACGTTATATCTGATCCACCACCACCACCACCATCACACACTCGTGGGGAATCGGGGGAACCGGCATTGATGGATGCCCGAGCAGTGATTGCAGTCAGGAATGAAGCATTGTACCATGTTGATGACAACACTATACACTATACTATACACTATATGAAACACTATATATATACACACACACACAAACACAAACTACAATATATTACAACACTATTATTAACAATATAAACACTATAATAATGACAAAGGTTAAATTCAAGAAGAAGCGCGCTAAACTATCGTTAGGTTGGAAGTCGTTGGAAAGGTATCATTCGCAATGGTTTATGGGATGAGTAGTTCCTTCACTCTTAAAATAATTATACAATCTTGTGCCTTTTTTCCATTTTCCAATTCTATTTTGCTCTGAATGAAATTTTTTATGTTCACGATTCATCTTGTAGTTGGTTGGCTTAGTTCCAGGCTTAAACCTCTTTATAGAAGGATTTTCTGATATGTCAATGGAGTTAATGAATGGGAAATTCACTTCCGGAACCGGAGCCGTTCAAAAAGTGGGCAGTCACTGTTGAGCTCTATACACAGTTGAGCCTTCTTGAGGTGTCGTGGGCTTAACGAAACATCGGTGAAGGAAGTTGCCCACTTGATAACCCCAATGACATGCCGCATACCACTGTTGGCTAGGGTAACGTAGGTAACTGTTGAATGGTGCCATCTGAGGAATGACTCTGTAGCCTAGATTTATGACAGTGTAGCCTGATGTCTGCTATGGTGATGCATCTGATGGTGGTTATATCACTCGTTTGTTTTTTGTTTTTTAATCTGAATTGGGTTTCTACATGTGTTTACCTTGGATTATGGCACAAGGGATAGTAACATCTTGTCCTGTGTATTAATGAATATGTTCAGTGTTCTTCCAGGATGTTGTGCAGCGTTCTCACCTTTTGCCGTGCATGTACTTTTGGATATACGGAAGAAAGTATTGAATTCAAAATGGATTTCAATTTGGATTTTTTTCAGCGGTTGCTCTAATGTAAAAGGGGATTTTTATTTACAAATGTTTACAAATTGATTAACAATGGAAAACTCAAATGATCTATGATGATGATGAGTCTATTCAACCCGTTTGCAGGGACACACCAAATTGAGTAAAGTTGCATCCAAATTTGAATGTTTTTGGGATGTCTCTACAACTTGGTTTGAGTCCACCTGTGCTCAATTCAATTTATTGGACATGCTTTAGAACGAAACATGTGTCTATGTATAATTCTATACAAAAGACCTATATGTCGCATTCACATCATATCGGAATCGAATGGGATGACATTTTGTTGCTACAACAATTCGTTGAAACACCTACAGCACTGTGCATGTAAAGAAATTCCATAAAGCGAAAATGCTTTCAAAAATAATGAAATGAAAAGTTTCTGAATATCAAAAAATTACTATAAAGAGCAGTAATGTAAAACACTAATGCAGAAAACAAAAAATGTACATCTAAGACCAAATTTATATAAAAAAGGGTGCATAGTACTGTATATCCAAAATGATTTTAGTTTATGAATTTTATGAACAAACTGAAAAAGATATTACTCACTTTTCATAAGCAGAGCTGATTGTATTATTGTGAATATTTGTGTATAGTGGCTTGTGTTTTCTTGATGCCAAGTGGGAGATATCAGAGCCTAAATGTCCGACCAGTAATTACCACCAGGAGGTTTTTCGTTTTTTGTATTCGACAGGATGGTTAATCCGACCTGACATGAACACAGCATTACACTGTCTACCTAGCAACTAGCGGGCCGATCACAAAAACGCTGACCATGCAACTGATAGACGCATGTGGGCTGTATAACCTTGTGTTAATAACGCCGTGTCATGCTGTGTTAACAAGTTAAATTGAGAGAATGAAGAAAAATGCAAAAGACAGCGGATAGTCTCTTGCTATTTCTATTATAGGGCAAGTGTTTAGATCACAATTTATGTTAAATCTATGTTGAGGTGATTGAGGCCTAACACCCCAGACACACCTTTATTTGAAAGACAAAACACTCAATTCATACACCATCCATCTGTTATTGGAGAGAATCACATGTGCCCGTTAAAAATATGGAACTGGCCAGACTCCTTCCTAGAGCTGGTCATCTGACTAAATTGAGCAACAGGCAAGAAGGACCTCAGTCAGGGAGGAGACCAAGAAGCCAGGGATCATGCTGACAACCATTCTCATCATTCCGAGTGTGTGTATGTTTATGTTCTGATGGGCAATAGCGCATGTGCACAGGCTACTAATGCAGTAGCATGCTACCGGCAATTTAACAGACAGCATGCCAGTAAAAAAGCAAGACAAACTAAACGACAATCCCTATGCAATGACTGCAGGGGCACCTACCTAGCTAAAAGCTAACAAAGTTGGACTGTAACGACTCCGAATAAACGTCTACGAATAAAAGTCATAGTACAAGTTATAGTTCAGCAGTAAGCGATGGTGAACATAAATGTTTTTAATCTGGACTTAAAAGTGGCTAGTGTGGGAGCAAGTCTCAGCTCTTCTGGAAGTTTGTTCCTCCTATTTGTTGCATAGTTGCTAAATGATGCTACGCAGATATTTGTGTTAAAATGTAGGGGGTAAAAGTAAAAAGTTGTCCGAAAAATAAATACTCAAGTAAAGTACAGATACCTGAAAACTCTACTTAAGTACAGTAACAAAGTACTTGTACTTGGTTACTTCCCACCTCTGCACCTTGGTGACGTTTGATGTGTTTGCTCATTCAAATTGCTTAGTGTGCAACTTGACTTTTATTATCATTATAGAACCATGAGCTCATGAGCCGTTTTTGTTTGTAGATGGATGAGTGTTGGGGCTGTATTAACACATGCATGTTTGCCTCCAGTAAACTGAGTAAACTGGCTGTTTTTAACTACACATGGTTATTGGGCTGCTTAATTTAATTGAATTTAGCGGATTCAAATAAATCCGTTTTTATGCTGCCATTGAGTCCCTAAGCCCAGATAAACGAGGGAGATGTCAGCACATTGGGAGAACACCCCGCTCTCACATGCTTTCCCTCAACACTCTCCACAGAGATGGAGGGATTAGGTGCAATCTTCAGGCAGTATGGGAAGATAGCAAAACATAATGAGGATGAGTAACAGGCCACTGAATTCAAAACTGTAGCCGTAACGATTAGCTCTCTGATGGCCCTGACAGGATGTGATGTAGGGATCGATTAGGTGTAATTTAGCATGCATTGATCTGCATATCATCTGTCTGTTGACATATCGCAACTGCTCGACGTAGCATCTGTTTGTATCATCGCTGTGATACCTTCATCTGCCTTTCATATCCCCTTCATCTGCCAGTAGTCCACGCTGTTACAGAAAAGGAGGGAGGCTACAAACACAGGCGTCCTCGCTGATAGCAGTCAATAATGGGAAGCAAAATAAGGGACCGAGAGGGGAGATATTGACTGGTGTTGTGGGATGTAGAATAACTGAGCTGAATCAATATATTGAACAGACATGGAAACTAATTCATAAGACAGGAGGACATGGGAGACTTCAATTAAAAAGAGCACTTGGAACACTCCCCATTTGGAATATTTTTATGCAGGGACATCACGTTTCATAGCATTGGCTTTGGGAGAAAAAACGCTACAAATAGGCTATGCCAGCAGGAGAGCTTTGTGCAATGGTGTGTAAATATGATACATTGATTTGACATTTGCATAGGTACTTGGCAAGGGACTCGCACCCGGTTTGACTTAGAATGGCACGGTTAAAAATGTATTTTTTTCTTACATTTGCTGTCAGTGCAAGTAAGCCTAATGTCATAGGAGTGCTGGAACAGTCAAGCAGAAAACAGAGGTGGAAGTGCTAGAAAAGGAAGGTGGTGTTACTACCGAAGGGAAAAGAGGTACAAATTCACAATAACCTTGGTTAGGGTGAAGGATGGTAGAGAGAAAGACGAAAACAAAACAAGGCAAAATAATATGTACATTGTCATCACGTTGTCATCACTATAGTTTCAAAAATATGGTGGCCAGAAGCTTTGTTTCTACAGTGACTAGAAGGGAAGAATGGGGATATGGTGTTAGAAGAAGGTATGGAGGTATCCTCTCTGTTGTAAATTTGAATAGATTTACTCCAAACTGTGGAAGGAAAGTCCAGGATAGAATTGAAAAAAAAACCTAGAGACTACATGATGAACTACCAAAACAAATATTCAGCTCCTTGTTCTTCTTATAATAATAATAACAATAATAATAATAATAGTAATGATGATGATCATAACTTTATTTATATAGCACTTATCAAAACAGAGTTACAAAGTGCTTCACAGGAGTAAAAAGAAACAGCCAAGAACTGGGTGAAGATATAAAACTAAATAAATATGTTATTAAATACAAAATAAATATATTCTAGCACAGAAGGATAGATCAAACAATCAAAATATAAGAAAAGGTCATCTAAAGTTGGATGGTGAAAGTAAATCAAAGATAGTTTCCGTAAATGATTGATATCAAGTAAAAGCAAATTTTTAAAAATGTGTTTTTCAAAGAGATTTAAAAGATGGGCAGGTCGCCCTGATGGCGAAAGCTCGGTCGCCCTAAGTCTTCAATTTTGCTTGAGGAGAGTGCAGAAATGTTCTGCCGGAGGATCTCAGGGTGCGACTAGGCTTGTAAGGGGTTAAAAGCTCTGTAATGTAATCGTAAATCTTAAAATCAATCCTAGAACAAAATGGAAGGCGGTGTAGTGCAGCTAAAACAGGAGTGATATGTTGTCTTTTTTTGATCCTCGTGAGGAGTCTGCAGCATTCTGGAATAATTGCAGTCTAGTAAGATTCTGGTGTAGTGTGTACATTGAATTACAGTAGTTGAGGCGAGATGAGATGAAAGCATAAATAACAGTTTCCAGATTCTTGCTTGAAAGAAATGGTCTGATCTTATCCATGATTGTAAGAAACTTCTGAAACATGTTTTTACTAAATTCAGCTTTGTATCAAAGATGACACAAAGATTTCTGCAACTTGAGGAAACAGAGGACAAAAGGTCAAGATGTATTTTGATATGTGCATTTGATGTGTCTGGACCAATAATAATAACTTAAGACTTTTCTGCATTTAATTATAAAAAGCTTTGAGACATCCAGTCTCTGTAAGGCATTCTTGGTTAATGGAGAGATACAGCTGGGTGTCATCTGCATAACAGTGGAAACTAATGTGGTGACTGCGCATGATGGAGAATAATATTGGGCCCAGGACCGACCCCTGGGGTACACCACATCATGGTGTAGCACACTAACCTGGATTCACCATAGCTACATTAAAAGTTTTGTCTTGCAGGTAGGAGTAAAACTAATTTAAAACAGAACTAGAGATACCAACCCATTGTTTAAGATGTTCAGTTAAAATCAAATGATCAAAAGTGTCAAAAGCAGTGCTGAGCTTTAAGAGAACTAAAGTAGAGGAATTAGAGAGAGTTGGGTCTAAAGAGGGCATTGTGGTTGAACAATTGCCTTTTTAAAATATGCGAGGACCATTCCAGTATCTAATGAGCTATTGATAATCGATACAATATACAAACAAACTGAATCAAATACTTCTTTAAGGAATCTAGTAGGAAGTATATCCAGGGAACACAGAGGGCTTTAACTTGGCAATAGTTTATGTTAGGCCTTCAGCAGAAATTTAGTCAGAAAACCTTTTCACTGCAATAGTTTCAGCCTGAGCTGTTGGAGTAATCTGCCTTCTTATTGTATGTACCTTATCAAGTAATTAAAAAAATCCTCACATTTTTCTTCAGAGGGTTCAATGATGGGACAAGGGGGAGCATCTGTGGCACGACTGATTACATTGAAAAGAACCTTGGAGTTTTTTGAGGTCAGAGAAAAATTGTTCCCTTTTTTTTAACTTCTGCATTAAAACATCTCAAGTGTTTTAGGATGTCAAGGTGAACATTATATTTTGAGGCTTTCCATCTACACTCTGCCTTACAGCAATCTCTCTTTAAGGCACAGATATCCTCAGCCAAGGCAGAGAGGTATTCTTAGGCTTTTTAAGGCTAAGAGGAGCATAGTAGCATAGATATTATTTAAAATGCCATCAAGATTCATAAAGGGCTGGATCTGAAAGGCAGAGGAGACAAATTAATTGGAGAATGTGGCAGCAGAAGTGGTGTTAAAAAGAAAGCTTTGTAAGACTAGGGTGAACAGTGTCAAACATAATGCACTTGTGATCAGTGATAGCAATATCTCTACAGACATTATTCAGATGCAAACCATTTGAAAAGATGAGATAGGGTGTGGCCCTTACGCTGTGCAGGTCCAGTGAGAGCACGGAACAGATTCAGGGACATTGAAAAACTCAAGAATAACTCAAAAATATTGTCATACTGAGGCACATTAGCCAACATTTCAAAAAAAGTAAAAGTCACCAGAGTAATGCATGAGCGTTTAAAGCTGACTTTATAACACCGTAAAGGTTCAGTATCAGCCAGGATTCAGTTATAAAGAAATCAAAGTTGTTAGACACTGTGTAAAATTGTGACAGATTTGTTGGATAGACAGGAAAGGGAATGATCTATTAAATAGTTTACCTGAGAAGGTGGAAAGGAAGAGACATTTCCTACTGAGTGCGCATGTCACAAAGGGCATATATTTTGTGTATTTCTCGACAGATGTCTGACTGGTTGCTTCAAACAGTGCTACCCAGGCCTTTTTTCCACTCTGCCAACCTTCAATTTAGTTTTAACTCTATTAAAACTGAAATCCACAGAATCTTTGTCTCCAATTTGTAATATCATCCATCTGTATCTGAATGAACAAGCATGATTCTGAATAAATATGGTCGATCCATGGCACTTCCAATAAATGGCGATAAAGGCCTTGCACATGTTGAAGTCTCTCCACTATGGCAAGGTTTATAAACATGTAGCTGATGCCAAACTGGCCAACACTGAAATAGTTAATTAGATTAAACAGTAACATAACGATAGCTTGTTGTTTTTGCATGTCATGTTCCATCAAGATCCCTAGTATTCCCCCACTCTTCAAGTTAACCCTTTTCAATCATTAACTTGAAGCTAGCTACATGCTATGTGACGCTAGCTTTTTGACTAATGTTATTCACACTGCAATTATCACAACAACCTAAAACTGATAGCTAGCATATAACTTGGCTCCGCTCGTGTGACAGGATGAACGGGGCTAACATTTCATGTTGTGTATGGTCAACTTCCAGAAATGGAGAACTAGGAAGCTTATAGGCTTGCATTAAATAACCTATATATGTTACATTACCAATTTAGCTTAAGTTAGATGACTTGGGTGATATATTATACCATAAAATTTCATTAGGGAGTGAAGGGCTGGACACAACTTTTTCATATTTCGCTGAGTTTACAATATGGGGTTTTCCTCTGCTAACAAGTGAATCACTGGACATTTTAGATTTTGAGTTTAGGGTTAGGGTTAGGGTTAGTGCTTCTCTCACCATAGAAATTAGACAAGTAGAAACAATCAATTTAAATTCCTAAAAATTAAACACTGTCCATGATTTAGTAGGTAATCATTTAAAAATGATAGGATATGCCATGCGTTGACAATACTAGCAAAAATGATTAGCATATCCTGCCTATTAGCCTAAAAGGTGAGCAGCACTTAATAATAGTTAATGCTTAAGACACACAGGACATTGTCCAGAAGTTATGAAGACTGAATAACTCAATCTAAGAAAAAAAATAAAAAATCTGAAAAACTTGAAAGATTCATTTTGAGGTACTGGTTCGAAATGAACGTATCACCAAAAAGACTCCAGCTGCCCAGCACTACTGGCTAACACCCAGGGAACTTGTTCAGCTTTCACTGCTAGACAGGCTAGACCCTCTAAGGGCTCTGTTGACTTGAATTTTTCATCTTGGTGACCTCTTTCTTTACATGAAGAAGTGGTAGTTTGATTGAATGACCTCATTCCTGTCAAGAGAGCAGTGAAACTGCAGAACTGAACGGAAGAACTGAAAACCCATGTCTTTAAAGAGTTATTCGACACTAAATCACATTTTATGAGCTGTAAACATATCGGTATGACTTCTATGTGGTGAGACCTATCAATAATGCCCAGCTCCAGCCCGAATGGTGATGAAATACTGAAGATTTAGGGGTAGTATGAGCTGAGTGGGCAGATCGTACTACCGGTTTTACAGACACACCCCTTTCTTCCCTCGCTCCACCTCTCAAATTGCCATTCTTCAAAAGTATCTGCTTAGCGGAGACAGGCTGAAACCATGAATTTCATTCATCTTTAAGAGAAATGAAATAAGAGCACCTTTCTCTTCTGTAGCTTCATGTAAATAAAAACCTCTCATTTCTCTTTCATCTTATTCTTTGCATAGTATTCCTCTATGATACATGGACATTTTTGGGACACCTCTAAAAGTTTGCTCGGTCTTAGGGTTTAATTGTTTCAACTAACACTAAACTAGCCTCTGAGGGCCCCCCCTGCCATGCCCATATCCCCAGTGAAGACCTAGTATCATAATTACCATTCATGGAAGGAAAGAAGGTGGATAATACTTCCCCCAGTGGGCTGAAGAGAAGACTGTTTGCTCTCCATATCCCTCATCTTCTCCCCATTCTCTTCTCCAAACACTGTTAGCTTTTCAGACATCCCTTGCCTCATCTTCTCCCCAGCCTCTCTTCAGTCTTCCTCACTCTGCCAGAGCACAGGGACGACAGAAGCATCTGTGAGGGCTGGGGGATAACAAGATGAGACGAAAAATATTAGTGATAAGGGATCCTGGGATGGAGGAGCATTAAAGAAAAAATCCACCCCAAAAGAAATGTTATTGCTATGAAAGACATTTCGGTTAACATAAATGGCTCTCTCCTCAACATACAGACAACAAGACATAGAGACATAGAGTGCAAGGGAACAGTGGAATAGACATACTGTATGTATGTATATTATTTATGTCTATGTATGTACTGTATGAGTAGCACAAGAATCTGCAAACAATTCAGTATAATATCTATTCACTGTCAATGGAGCCACTCCTATTGTATCTTAGGCTATGTTCACACTGCAGCTTTAAAGCGTCCCAATTTGATTTATTTTTTTCCCTTCACATGTAACACAGATCTGATGTTTTCACTATTAACAGCAAAAAGTGAAAAGGTGTCATATTTTTTTAATTCCCCATATGGATCAAATGGATATGTGGTACAAAATCAGATCCCAAGGCATGTGATCTACATGTAACTTTGTATTTGAATGCTGAAATCGCAATTTGTCAGCGTTGCCATGACAATGAGTCAATCTTGCGTCATTCTCCTGAGACAATTTCAGGATTTTTGGTGCAAAATTAGCTTGGCTAAGCCAGCATTAGAATAGAGGACAAGACGACACAACAGTGGAAAGAGCACAAAATAGCTGACTTGGTATTTGGGCACAAAAAAAAGAAGAAGCTTAGGTACAAAAACAGATGTGGTACCTTTTGTTATTGTTAGTCTGAGCATGTGTGGCTTTCCAACATTGCTGTTAGTTCACACCGGTGTCAGGTATGAGTTACATCACAGAATACAGATGAACAGCCATCTAAAAATATCAGATATGGAGCAGCAATTTGGAATTGAGCCTGGAAGCCTACAGTGTGAACAGGGCCTTGATGACACAATATCATCAAAAGTCCTCACTTCCAGTGTTTAGGAATGTGTGTGCATGTGTGTATTTCTTTGTGTGTGTGTGCACGTGGGTATGGGCGGGTGTCTTTTTGTTTGTTCAGTCGTAGTGGTGGAGTTTGTTCGAAGCTCTGGAGTGCTTGGCCAATTCCAGGAGGGCTGATGAATAGATTCTAGTCACTATCTACATGGCTCCCTGTGTATGTGACAAAGGCATACTCTGTGGGATGTTTGTATTGCTGCATTGTGTGATGCAGGCAATGGCAAATTTATGCAGTTGGTTATCTTGTTTCTGTCTTTTTCATAACCCTGAACTGTTTCCAGCCATGTTTGTAGAGCACTTTGGGTTACATTATTGTATGAAATGTGCTATATAAATGCAGTGATTTGATTTGGGATGGTGGTGGAGGGCGTCAATCAGGATTGATCATTTCCAATCAGAACATCCAGACTGCATGTGTTAAGCTAGGTCATTCTTTGATATCTCCCTATCCTCTATCCCTCACTCTTTCTGTTTCATCAAGTTCTGTGCTTTTTATCTCTTCTTTTTCCTCTAATGCTTTATCTATCATCCTTTTCTTTATGCCTCTCTCACCTTGCCTCCTTCTTTACTTGCTTTTCTCTCTGTCAGAGCACTATACTAGGGGAGACCGGGGAATGTTGTCACACTTTTTACTCTCACTTGCACTTTCACTCATAATACATCACAGTAGCTTATTTTTTTATATCAAATTAAATAATATTTTATTGCACACAAATGTGTATATATATTTTTGTTCCTCACTTTAATATAGAGTTACAACACACTACATGGGGTAAACTGTCACATTACATTTTTCAACAAATATGAACACAACCAATTCCAACCAATTGGCCAACCATTTATTTGACTGATAATGAATTAGCCAAACTGATTAATGTGTATTGACAAAAAGAAGACCTGGATTGGATTTACTACAGACAGATTTTTTTTTTTCAAACTGAATAACTCTGTGAAACTCTGGGGTTGGGAGTCCTCTGTCAGCAATATTGAGCTGGTGTTGGTTAAGGTTCTAGGATAGGACCTGGGTAGGGCTGGGCTGGCACTGATACCTGGCTGGGCTTAGTTTGAGCTAGGGCCTGTCATGCATTGTATTCTGGTCGGGGCGATCTGTAAGGTAGGATGGCGCAAAATCAGTTTCCAAAAATACATCCCTGTTGTAAGGATGCACCCCAGCCATGATAAAGCCAGGAATGTCGTAAATGGGCATTATTTTTCCAGGGTTGTCTCTCATCCAAGCATGACATGCTGTGTTTATGCCTCTTGAATAGCCCATATTCCTGTCTTAAGGGTTGAAGCCTATGAGAGCAATGGGGTGGAAATGGTGGCATAATTATGCAATTGTCTTTAGCATAATTGACACCATGAATTGAAAGATGAGACTCATGATTTCCTCCTTTGAGCTCTTTGTGTGTTCAACATTATCAAAATGACTTAGTAGATTTAATAGATTTTAAAGTTTTCACGTGTCTGTTTATATTACATCCAGCTGCAACCCTGCAGAAGCCCGAGTAGACACGAGCCCCTCAGTGAGTGGAACCCGGGCCGTACCCGGGCACGCTTACGTCATCACGATGCAACTTCTTGTGTTGAAGAAAAGTGCTTTTGCACAGCACAGTGGAGTTCATACTTTTACTTTGTGGCTTATTTGGAGTCGCTTTGGGTGCGGTGACACACGGCCCTCTCACATGCCTTATAGATTTATCAATTATGCAATGCAGCGATTTTCAGTTAAACGTGCTGCACATATAAGATGATTTTTACGGAAGCAGCTGATGTTAAGGGAGGAATTTGAGGCTTTACTCCTGACAATCCTACAATTCACGTTCATTAATGAATCAGTGATTTTATGGGACAGTCGCATCACATGTTCGGGTCCCGTGCTCCGGCACGATTAGCGATCACACTAGATGCGTACCGTGCCGACTCCAAGTGACTGCTGACTCCGGGCACGGTGAAGAGGTGGGCCCGGGCATGGTACGGAGCGATCACACTAGCCAAACAAACCGGACTTTAGTGACAATAGCATAATGCTAGCTTGTTGGCTTTGTTGTTTTTGGACTAGAAAACTTCACTTGTTGGTGTGGAAAGGAACATCCTCATTTTCTAAGAACCAAATAATAAGAGTGATTGTGTTCCAGTAATTAGTCAAGCTAGCAGCGCCCATTTCCGTTCACAGTGGAGCTTGTCTACTTGTCTACAACTTACATGTGTGCTAATGCTAGCTATTCTAGAATCACACGTTAGCATAGGACTGCAGCTAAGGTGTCAAAAGACTATTCTGTCCAAAAATCTAAAATGAAACATTCATACATTACAAGGTTCTATTACATAAAATGTACAGTTTGATTTTGATTTTACTTTTAAGGGTGAAAAAGTCCCCCATTTAAACAGGATGAGGACTTAAGAACAGGAAGTCACACGTTACTGTTAGATTTTTGAGGTAGTGGCCTCTGGTGTTTGAGTTAGGAGCAGTGTGACGACTTTCCTGTGTGACAAGATGCCCTGCTCTCCCCTACAGCTTCCTGTGCGGGTAACCTGGGGCACGTTCAATCTGAAAACGGTGTGCACCGTTCTGCTACGGTTTCTGGGTTGAACAACATGTTTCCTCTGAACGGTGTGAAATGGTGTGCAACGGCTTTGAGGTACGTTTTCTCTCCTTTGGTGGGTGTGTCAGAGGTGTCACCCAATCAGCAGCGGCCTGTATATAAACCTGTATTAAAAAGGCAGTGCGCACAATGGATCCAACTAAAGTCCTTTACAAATGCATCCACTGCAGCTTGGTGTATGCAACAATTGAAGACATTAGAAGACATGTTTGTCCTAAGTATTTTATAGTATTAAACACATATTTAAACCGATTTCATCAGGCTCTGAAAATTCTTCGAAAAGAACGCAAAGAATGACCTTCTCAACTGCCATAGTTGCAACGCTTGTGTAACACAACAGGGTGTTCAACGCACCACCGTTTTGTCGGGGCTGAATGTACCCCTGCTGTTATTTCATTCTGCTCTGTTTAGGGAAGGTGGTGGAATTATACCTCCGTCACAAAAAGATCCAATAATCAGACCTGGATGCAGTACACACAATCTGGAACAAATCTCCAAACCACTGAGACACACACACTTCCAATTGGACACATGGTGTCTGGCAATTAGCTCACAGCTCTTCTCTGCACTGTGTGTGTCTGTCTGGCTATGTGTATTTTTGGAATACAATGTGACATAATAAAAAAAAAAAAAAATCCAATTACACAATACCCACCCAAGTGGACTTTCTTTCCCCCCCAGTTCTCCAAAGAGAAAATGTCTACTTGATTGATTCCAAACTCAAAGATTTGGGACAAAACTGAAGTTGGAATGTGGAATTAAATTTGTAGAGCCATCCTTGGCCTTTGAAGGCCTCTACAAAGCCTTTTAGGAGGTGAGTTTGAGTCAAAACAGATGCTTTTAGCTTCAAGCCGGCTCAAAGGCTTCTGATCCCAGTCATGGTCCCTGACGTGGACAGGCAGGTCTTTGTGGATCCATTGGTTCATGCCACCCCTCTTAACGAGCTACACTGATTGGCTCATTTGTCAACTTGGAGTTGGAGCATCACTACATTCTTCTCTTCTGTCTCTGTGGTAGATATCTGTAGATATCTGTCTTGTGCACATACTAACGTATTAGCATACAGTATATTAAGTGCCTGTAGGCAACTACCATTATCGAACATAGGAAGATATAACAGATTTGGTGTTGTAATCCAGAGTTGGTATTGTTTTTTTTCTGTCAATCCTCTCACGACATAAATCGTAAGATGAAAAGAAGTTTTGATAATTTAATATTTGATAATATGGGAAATTGTAGGCTATAGCCCCCTCGTCACCTTCAATCACACTCATCCTTGCATGGTTACAAGCTAGATTGATTTCAATTCAGACTAATCCCTGCCCTATTTTGCTCAAGGCATTCTTTTCTGCTCTGAGTGCTGGGCTGGGATCAGAAGCCTTTGAGCTGTCTCGCCACCTCAGTGCTTAAGATGCACTGGCATCACTCACAGGGATGAGAGCAGGTGTTTGCTTGAGTGAAATAACTTCAAGTGAAGTACATCTCATTTTGTAAGTCAAATGAATGTATTGATCAGTAAGAAACTGCTGTGCTTCAAAAATATTGATTTCAAAACTGCATAGCCAGCAATTGATTTTAAGAATATTTGCAAAACACTCATACATTGATGCACTCAGCAAACAGACTGGTAAGGAAAATGCTGTCTTCAGCCTTTATGTTCCTTTAATACTATAAATATTTTAGAGACCGAGCACCAATTATGCATGAGGTTTCCCAAAGCAGCCAGTATTTATAGTTTATTATGAAAATTATATTATTGACTTATTTTGTGCTTGCTTAATTGTGGTTTAGAATCGTCATTCTATATACTAAAACCTTTGGTGCTCATAGTTGACCTTATCCTTATCAAGGAAAAGGTAGATCCTACCAAAAAAGGTACCATGTAAAATGATGCCATCACTGATGCTGTTCATGAGGCCTCTAATACTATACTTTTCACACTGTTGCGGCTTAACCCACTACTGCTGTGGCTCCTCATCAGGGATCAACCCTCCAGAAAGTTATAAAAATATGCAATATAGGATAATATAATACAATAAATCAATATGCAACTTGGCCACACCCATTTGATACACCCACAGCGAATGGTACACGCCTAAAACATCCCCAACATTAATTTCAAGCAAGCAAGGATTTGGGCAAGAACACACAGTCACAGACACATACTGATATATATAGAAATGTCAGCTTATCAGTGTAAAAGCTACAATTCAGTTTATTTCATAATTGTTTTCAGCCAACTGTGTGCATTCATGATTGAATAAAAAAGGACATAGAAATAAGGCAGGAAATATGTCATTACATACAGAGCAGTTTTCTGACAGTTTCTGTCATTGAAATACAAATTATATTTTGTATAATTTTATATATACATATACATATATATATTATATATACAGGCTATATGTGTTTTGCCAGCTAGCCCCTCCCTCCTTGAATGAGCAATAATAGTAATATTTCTCCAAGACAGGGGAAAGAAATGATTTTCCCAATATTAACAGTAAGTACTGCTTGCTGCCATGGTTTTTGTTGATGGCAAAATGTACTCCTAACGCTGTGCCCAAATCTAAGTTTATGCAGATGGAGAAAACCAAAAGTGAAAGGTGTGAAATTTTTCCATCCCACCAGTTTAATATTGGATTAAGCCAGGCATTTTAACCAGGTTTCTCTAAATTGGAGTATGTATTTCCAGGGGTTATTCTAATCCTGTTACGTTTACATGTGTCAATCCAAAATCTGCGTTGCCCTGTGATGGCATCTCCTCTGGCACTATCCCCCAATCTCCAGTGTTACTACTCAGATGCCATATAAGTGGCTGAGTGGCTGTCTTTTGCCTTCATTGTGTTCAGATGCTCTCCCTTGAATCATGCTAACCTAAATCAAGGAGTATCTTCTGGTTCCAGTTGGAGGAAACATACTGAGATGACCTGGAACTGGACTGGTTGTTGTTCTGTGACAGTGCATCTTGACTTCCCATGCTAAATATTTGCATATGTTGTTGCTGCTTTAGTCAAGCAGCTGAACTTGGAAACCAGTATTGGTCCGGGGCCACTTGTCCTGGAAAAATAGAAGACAGTCTAGCAATACAGCCTGTTGGTGCTCGGGCCAGAGGATAGAGGTCATCACTTGCTTTCACTAGCTGGCACCAATCCTTGCAGAGTGGGTGTGGGCCACCCTCTTTGAATATGTTCCAGCTGTTTATTACTCAGTCTGGAAAAAAGATGAATTCAATTAATCAGCCATATAATCCTCCTCATCTCCACTGAGATTGCCTGTCACTGATCCCATTGTAACAAGACACAAACACTCGCCAACGTTGCTCTTTCAATCCAATCGTCAACTTCAACGCACTCTTTCACTGTTCTCATTAGTGGGTGAAAAATATGTGGCAAAGTCTGGGTATTCACAAATGCCCGGAAGCACAGGGAAAACTATCCCACCCTTCACATATTAAAATATGACTGGCTAATGCACCTGTCACAACAAAAATATGCCCTCATTCATTTGATTGGCAAGGGACTTCGCCTCAGCAACCAAATGCCCAGCCAGGAGAAGAGTAAAATCTGGCTACGAGGAGTCACTGTTACTAATTGTCATTCTGCCTACAACCAAAGAAAAGTCTGATCGGACCGTTTATCCTGTTCGTTACATGAGATTATAGCTGGAATGAAGAATTCTAAGATATAATTGATGTAATTAGAAGGTTAAAAAGTATCTCAGTACTTTTTGGGGCCTTCACTGAATAGCTGGAAGGCTCCTCTGTGCTTTTATGAGATTGGCATGAGACACCGCCAAGACTCAGTGAGGAATGAGATGAGCATAAATCAGCTCTTTCACTCTGGATGGTTTTCCTGGCTTGGACTACTTTTCTTGAGGGTGAACAAAAGTGTTCCCGACCCAGGGAATGGCAGGATTGGTTAAAAGTTTAGAATCAACCACTTAGTGGTTTGAAGAATAAACTGGCAGAGTGGAATGTCCTGACAGTGGTAGTATCTCGTGTGTGTGTGTGTTCTTGTACTTTCATCCTTCTTAGAACTAGTTGTAGACCTTAAGCAGTGTGAGGATGTCCTTGCAAAGTGAAGTCTTTTTGGCTTCTTCAGTGGGTTAGTTTAGGATTCTGATTTGTTTTACAGGTTAAGATTACATTAGGATTAAGTTTAGGTTAGTGTTCAGGTTAATGTTTGTTTAGGATTATGACTTCAGATTAGGGTTAATTAAATTCGTGTTGATCTTCCTTTGCTCCAGGGAAGGGCAAAGGCTGTCTTGGCCCCTCTGTTTCTCGCCACTGGTTGTGTCGACGGGACCCTGGTCCCTTTAGCTTTGCCCCAACCAAACAATCCTTCAAGTTTGGGTTCTTTTAGTAGGCGGAGATAACCTTAAAAGTGTGGCCTATTTCCCCGTCCCCTAGTATGTCCTAGAAGTTCTTCTTCATGGTCTGGTTGACTCGGACCACACTGGGAGTATGTTGTAACCAGGGGTATCAGCTGTTTTTGTTCTTTGTCTCCTCTTTGTGGTTTAGTCATGGGTCCCAACCCCCCTTGTGGACCTCCCCCATAGTAGACCTCCTTTTGCACTCGGGGTAATGATCTGGGGTATCCCTGTGTTTTAAGGGCTGCAAAGAGGAACCTTGTGGCATGGTCCCGGTCTTCCATTCGGGTGCAGGTCCGAACTGCAGGAGTTGGGATTTTAAAATTCCCCTAAACGCATGTTGCAGGTGAAAACTCCTTCAGTGCAAGAGGGCGTGTATGTCCATAGCCTTGGAAAATACCTTAACTGGGGGCCCTTGAAGGTTGTAGTGTCCAAGAAATCCATACTACCCTCATGGACCACTGATTTCACTTTGACAAAGTCATCAAATTCTGCCCTTGAATGTGTCCACACGCCCCAGATGCCATCCAAGTAGCGCAGGTATTTGGCTGGCAGTTGCCAGCATTTGGGAACTACAGACTCCTCCCAATCTGCCATGTATATATTTGCTTATGCAGGGGCAAACTGTTTCCCCATGGCCGTCCCCTTTACCTGCAGATAATATTCCCCGTTGGAAATTAAGTTAATCCGTTGAACTGAAAATCATTGTGTTAACAGCTGAAGAAGATCCAAATCTGGTCGTGTCTGGACTGGGTTTCTTCGTAGCAATTTGGCTGCAGCTGCCAATCTCGCCGGAGTCTTTATGTTTGTATAGAGGCTTTTCAACGCTTTCAAAGGAGAATGTGGGGCTTATGAATTTTGGGTAAGAGATAAAAATATCTTGGCCGTGGTGGGATTTTTCCAATTAGGTATGCCAATTGCCCAATGGAGGCCCCACCCTGCCTCCCTTAGTCCTATTAGGCTCTCTTTTATCTGCATTGCTGAAGCCAGGTATGTTGGTGCAGTCAGGTTCTGGTAGTATGCTGAATCCACCAATCACTGCTCAGCCTCTAATCTGCTCGATCCAGTATCCTCGTAACTCTACCCTTGTCCGCAGGTTTGATGACAAGCAGGTTAGGGTTAGGTTTTGGGTTCAGGAATAAGGTTGGGCATGTAATGGTGAGGGTTAAGGTTAGAGTTAATGATTAGGAAATTAATGCCTTCAATGGTTGATGGAAGATGCTCATAAGGATAGTACACGGGTGGGTGTGTCTGTGCCTGTGCATGAGTGTGTCAATGCCATATACGGAATAACGTGCACATTCATTACTGTGTTTCAGTTCATTATTCATTCAGTCACTCACTTAGCAAGCCAAGCTTCTCTTTTAGCCTCCTCTTCTCTTTTTGTCTTTTACAATATTTCTCAATCATTTCCTTCCTTTCTTTCTTTTGTATTGCCGTATAAGGCATCTGTCCTGTCAGGCCTGTATACGATTTCAGAGCTTCCTTTGAAAGTGTGATTTTTATTTGCCTTTGATATGTTTCCCTGGGCTCCAGCGTGGCCTCAGCCAAAAC
>CABFOQ010020015.1:0-11153 GCA_900660455.1 Gephyroberyx darwinii
TTGTGCATGAAATTTGGAGTTGGGATAACTTCAAAAACCAAAAAAGAAGCATGGGAAAATATATGCTTGCTCCCACTTCTGTCCAGAACCACCGATGACTGGGGAAAGCGCTAGTATTCTTTGTAGTCTCAATGTATTTAGCCTATATAAAAATGAACATAAATGTATTTATACATAAATGAACCTCGCTATACATGTCATCGCATATATTAACATGTAATCTATAATTCTAAATATTTATTGCATTTATTAGAAGGAGGCTCAGCACCCAAGGCTCTATCGCCTATTGCCTCAGTGGTGTACAGTGTCCTTGGGCACTCAGACACCAGCATAGGATTGTTTGTGATTTGGTCTTAGTGACTTAGGAGTCCTCTTGACTACCCCTAACTTTTCACAGATTTAGGAGCTGGTTTTAGCGCTAAAATGCTTTGTGAAATACTCTTAGACCAAAAATTTAGGAGTCCTAAAATTAGGACTGACACGCCCATTATTTTTAAGAGTTTCTCCTAAATCAGCAAGTTGGGAGCTACTTTTAGCCTTAAGATGTTTTGTGAATACGGCCCCAGAACCATGATGATGTTCAGCTGCTTGGTGTCACTTTGTTCTCCGAGCTCGATTGCTATCACCCTACTCACAGCCTAGAAAGGAAACACAGCCAGAGACGAGGAAATACTACTAGAAGTCCAACAGTAGGCTAGTAGCACACGCTAGTGAAGACTTCTATTACATCAGTGAACTAGTGACGTTAATGTTAGTAGCCTTATACCGCATGCTAGTAAAGACTTCTATCTCGTAACGTTGATTACAAATCAACCGAATTACGTTACAAATGTAAACTACAAAGTTGTTTCAACATGTTTTCATGACAAAAACGACATATGAAGTAAAAATTGATGCAAAGGGAATTGTGTTTACTGTTCACGGTGTGCGCCACTATATAGTTGGATCTTGAGTTTCCGAATGGGAATAACTTGAATGACTGTTCTATTGCACTTTTCTGTGTCGGAGGTCATTTTTTTCCGAGTTTGGAGTACAATAGAATGCACCATTAAGCGGGCCTGATGACGGGTTGTCCGCCATCTGCTCAATAAAACAGTTTCTTTCGCTGACATTTTTTTCGAGTACCGGTAAGAGCGCATCTCATAATGTATTTTGCCTTCCCCACATGTATTTCAGTGAATCACGATGCATTTCATCGGTCACGTGTCTTGAAAATGATGAAAACGATGACATTTTCTAAATCTGCGTTCACGTCGCAGATTGGCCGATGACTGGCCCGGACGGGCCAGTGACTGGCCAATCAACTTTTGCATGCATAAACTTTTACTGGCCCCGGGCCATGGGTTATGTCTGCTCTTATTCTACCCAGACTACCAGGACCACTGAATGGCTGTTCAGATCGGATAGTTCTGTCTTGTCTGTAGTGTTTCTGTAATATAGTTGTTTTCTCTGTCTATCACAGTGTGCTTGTTAGTGTTGTCTGTCATAGTGTGTCTGTTAGTGTTGCTTGTTTGTCTTCTCTGTCTTGTACGTATAGATAATTAAATACACTTTATTGAACCATTGTAGTTTGACCATTTTCTTTATTGTGTGTTCCATAGTTTCCATAGCTTCACTGACCATGGTACTGTAAAGTATGATTTTCTGACACGGTTTACAAAGTTACTTTGTAAAGGTTAGTATCTAATTTTATCAGTCAGCCTGCACCATAGTTTATTACAGTACAACAGTGGTCAAAATACATGAAACTGGAATTGTCCCCCTTTTTTATTTCATAGATAATAACATTGCATATTTTAATGATAGATTGACCACCGAACTTGAACAGCTTTATGTGTTAGAACCGACATTTTTGTTACATTTGTTTATTTCAATATAAATGGTCTTTTTTATTATTTTTATTCAATGTTTTATGCATCTGTAAAGCACCTTGACTTGCTAATGTGTATGAAATGTGCTGTACAAATAAACCTGCCCTGCCTTGCCCAGGTCACGTGTGGGTGTGTGTGTGTGGGTGCGTATCTTACTATCCTTGTGGGTCACGATGTAGCGGTGAATTAAAAAGGTGGAAAAACTGGATAAAAGCAACAATTTAGTTTATTTTCCCCTGAAAAGACGGCGTTATCTTCACATGACTTACACTAGTTTGATCTAATACTACGATGCACTCTTTAAATTGACTTCACAAACATTTACATCAGCCTAAAAAGGTGTGTGTAAGGTTAAGCAACAAACAGATTTGTGTGTATGTGGTCTCATTATCCCAATAATAATGGGATGGTCCAGCTGTAACATCTGCTTACGTGGTGATAACTAAAATGTCCCGCTACTTGGGTTGAAGATGTAATATAACATTACTGACATATCACATTATTACTTACTAAGGGATGTAATGTGGTTTTAATTGAAGATGAAATATTAACTGATATTGAATGCAAGTTATGACATTGTTGGTCATTTTTTCTATTACATCCACAATTAAAACGATGTCACACCACTGATGATGGTTATGCTTCATGTAATAAAGGGATGTTATTCTCTTATGAGGTAATCTATTACATCACCAGGATACATACATATACATACAATTTGACAATTTATTACATTATCTTCAAATGTTACATGTTACGGTTGCCTCCCAGATGAGGGTCTTTTCCATCTCGTGAAAATCCTGGTACTCCTGTTCATTCAGTTTGATGATGCTCATGAAAAGGTTCATTGAGGACATGACCTGAAGTGAATGATTCTCTTACTGTTAGTGTGGTTCATTGTACTGGACTCAAACCAAATGTCAGCGTATCAGAGATTTTACTTGTGTTTGCATTGCACACATTGTTGACTGGTGAAAACCACTGAATCCAAACCACTGAATTATTACTATTATTTAATCTCATATTTTCCAAATCATAAATTAAAGCTTCAGATCTGCTCTGGGCAGTTTGGCAACAACAGTTGTCCTGACAAAATGCTTCAAAATGGCTGAGATTAAACTTACTTGTAGGTACTGGCCCAAATGTAGGAGGAAAGGAGGGAGGGAGTGTACAACTAGAAGCTTCCCCAGTTGTTTTGTCAGATATTGCAAAGGGGTGAACTGGAATTAAACCAAAAGACTCACCAATTTCTAATTAACTTGTTTAGCCTACTAAATTCCCCATATCTGTGCTTGGTGATTGAGACCAAGGATATAATCTGCAGGCTAGTCAAATAATTAACTTGTAACCAAGAGAAACATGTCCTGCATCTATGAATTGTTTGCTAACGTTACTTCCTCCTAGCCTGGCCCTAACCGCACTCTCACAACGGGTGTAGCTCACTATCTACATCTACTTATATATACTTATATATATATACATATATATATATACTTACATATACTTTAAATTTGAGTCTTGACATCAGGATTTGTGGGTAACAGCTGGCTGATTTCATAGTAGGCCCACGACGGATCATTGGTCATGTCAGGATAAATGCTGCCTCAAAGAAATTATTGTTGAATAAATCCGGTAACTAAATATTAAGAGTTCAGACTGAAGTCGTGATTTACTTGACTATATTTATTTGCAATAGCTGAGCACACACTGTATGGGGTATTCAGATCTCTGAAGGAAGAGCAGTTGGGGACGAGGTTTCATAGAAAATACAAGGTCACTGCAAATTCATAATAACGGCTGCAAAGATAACAAGACTATCAGTAGTTTCCCACTAGCAGTTTGTTCAGTAGTGATACAAAGTGGTGGAGTACCATACAAAGAGGTAGGGATAGAAAATGGTTGACATGGTGCGTTCATTATTTTCTTCTACCACAAATGTCGTTCTCATCACTTTGTACTGAGTTAATCTGGTACAAGAAGCATCTCTGATTCTAATGCTGAGGTTTAATCTGAGGCAACCCAGACAAATGAAAATACAGAATAATCAAAGTACTGTTGCATATGCTTCAGTTTTGACAACCATGTTAAAAAATGAACTCATTAAAAGTTTATTTTGTATAAGCCCCTGCTCAAATATGCCATAATTTAGTAGTCAAACAAACGTGCAATATCTTCAAACACAAGTCAGATGGATTTAAGGATGGACAAACTTTTATTGAAATAGTGTTGTTGTTTTTTTTGAGGCTGCAACATTGTGGTCATACATTGGCTAACACATTCGTTGATGATGTGAACGTTCAAAACTGAATGCTTAACCAAAAGCCCTTTCAGCCTCGTTTCAGACTTTGTAATGTGGTGTAGGCTAATGCATGAGACATTCACTCAATGTCACATAACAGATTCCGCCTTCAAACAGAAACAGAAACAGAAATATGAATTTGTAAAAATGTGGTGTGGTTAAGTAAAAGTGTAATCTTACATAGTGTGTGTACTGAAACTTTTAAACCTCAATTAGTGCCAAATATATTAATTTAATCTGTCTGCATTTGACCACTGAAAACTGTCAGCAACTGTAGAGCAGCAGGATGCTGGGGTTGCTGGATGTTGGAGGAGACATGGAGAGAAGGAGAGAAACTGGGGATCAGATGCCTTTAGACAGTCATCGTTTATCAGGAATTTGTCAAAGCGAAATGTCTATCTGGTTCACTTCTCTATACAGTGGAACAAATTAAGCTGTTGAGAAACAGACACAATGTAATGTGACTGGAAGCCAGACACACAGTCACTACTAGTGTGAAGTAGGTTAACTCTGGTCTGCAAAATCTGACCATATTGGGTGACCAGTCCTAAATTGCTGTGGATGAACTGGGCACTCCTGCAGGCGGAAATGTCTGTTAGACATTTGTACATAATAAGAAAGTCTGTCAGATAGTGTCCTATTGGTCGTCATCTTGAAGACTGGGAAGCTAGACCAACTGGGCCACAGGGAAAACACAAGCCCCTCCCTTTACCTGGACAGCAACTATCCGAATGCATCTGTGTTGGACTCCAAGGCTCCCCGTAGTGGTTGGATGCTGAGGGTTTCTAGCCAAGTCCACTTTAAGACTATTAGGTGAGTTAGGTGTTGGTGGGCGGAGCTTAAAGCAGGTAGTGAAGGATATGTCTGTTGTATTGCATTGTATGTCTGTATGTCTGTTGGTTGGATTTCTCCCTGTATGATTGTTGAACGTCAGAGCAAAATGTTGATTATAGAAAGAAGCCCCACTAGAAATATCTTGACATGAAGTGATGTCATCTACATCTGGCCAATGAATCATGTGAATATGAAAAATACACAAAGAATGACCCAGAAGACACTTTGCCAGTACCTGTATTTTAGGGTGTATTTTTTCCTTTAAGATTTAAATACTTGAATGGAAGATTAAAACATACTTTAAAAAAAAAAAAATCTGTAATAATTGAAATTGTATTCATTTATATAAGCTACATCATTAATGTTGTCAGTATTGCTTAAAAGTGCATTTAAAACTATTTGAACTATCATATACTATCAGTTATTTTATCAAGAGTTCTACTAATCAATTTAAGGGTGACCGAATTCTTTGGACCCCCTGGTTTTGCTTTCTGGGTTTTTATTCAAAGAATGAAGTGACATTATAGTGGAGGGTTCAGCCTGAACATACATGACTTGGTGTATTAAAACAAACAAATGATCTTACTCAATTTCTATTTCCCTCCAATTATTTCAATAAAATGTTTTAAACACTGAATAGAAGATAAAATCACTTATTAGATGGGCAATAGGCCAAAGCTGCTGTATTATTTTCATTCCAATTTATTGAATTACACTATAAGTAATTCATGTATACAGAGGGTTGGATCACAAGCGCTCATCCCTAATGACCTGACCAATTGGACGACGTGGAGTGGTAGGACACCTGCTGGCTATTGAAATATTCATTATAATGGATTACATACAGAAATTAACAATTTAGCACATTATACAGCACACTCGGACAAACATGTAGAGTAGATTATACATATCACTATATACACTCAACATTCAATACTCTATAGCTCTCAGTACACAGCATAGAGGTTTTGTCTTGTAACACTGAATAACTCCACCGGTCACTGGATAACATGACTGGTTATACTTTCATTCATTCTACCTATTTTGAGAGTTTGCAAGGTACCGCAGCAACAGGAATTCAGTATATAAAGTAAATATATTCTGGATGCAAAAATAAAAGAACTTTATTTAACTTTATTAATGAATCATATTAATAATTGACAATTCTGGCATTGAGCTTGAGTTTTTGTTCCAAAACAGTGTGAAAGTGACTCTGGTCACTGGTATTGATCAAAAAAGATTGTTGTTCATTACAGCATCCCCCTATGGAGATCTGGGTGTCATAAAGTAACTTCCAATAACGTCACTGCTATTACCATATACTGTATAGTAGTACACTCATATAAATGTCCCACATTATTCAGTTTTTATGTTTTTGTTTTCAAATATACTGTGACTCAGGATAATAATAAAGTTCTTCATGATGTTTTGCTGATTAATAGTTTAGTTAAACGTTGGGTTGAATCTATGTGATCACAGCCTAATTCAGATGAGGTAAACCTGCTGAGGGGAGTCTTTTACAGTTTCAAAAGCTGTAAACCGGCCTCAGTGGAAGGATTTCAGGCATTCTTTAGTGAGGGGAGCCAATCAGGACCGAGTCCAGTTGTGATGGGAGTGGGTCTGAAACTGCCTGTCAAAAGCGTGGATGTTTGAAAATGCAATGACTTTAAATGCAACCACTCAAACATCATTAAACATCTTTGATCATATATGTACATAAATAGAGGAAAATCTGGAATTCCTATAATATGGGACCTTTAATGTGTTTAATGTGTTTTGCCCTGTAAAGTTATCCGATGTACTGTAGCATTTGATAGATGATTTTCCCCTCTCAGTCTCGGGTTATATGTCTGACTCAGTCACTGCTCATATATAATTGCTCATAATAATTACCCGCCTTCACACAAGTGAAACCCTCTCCTGATGACTCGTCTGCACTTTCCAATATCACCACAAGAGAGCAGTCTCTCCATATAGTAGCCACCCAGGCTCTCATCCACATACGGAGGGCTCTCACGCTGCAAAAATGACCATCTGAAAGGATGTGGAGCGAGATACTTTCACTTGATTCCATTGCATTTTCACCTGTTTTGAGAATATGTGACAATATCTTGAAGCAAAGCGGATACTCAACTAGTAGTATGATTTGCATTGGAAACAAGTGGAATTGCCTCACCCCATTGGCAGATTGTTTTCACTTGTTTGAATAATGACTTTAACACCCAATACTAGACTACACATAAGCTAGATATTTTATCAGTGTATATCTGCCCTGCTTATGCTCCCCAGCCTTGGGGCAGACAGTGGTGCTAGCTGGCCATCTGTGGAAAAATGTGACTTTATTGATTGCAGTCCAGCAACATCAACCTGTGTGGCTGATGGAGCCCTGCCAGGAACACTGCAGTAGCTGTCTCACTGCCAATCTGTTGATGATAATGGATGAAAAGTATTTTCAGAGGTCTCAGCAGGCCGAGGTCCATACCATGCCACTGCATTGTAATGGGTTTGAATCCTATAGATGGCCACCAATTGGGTACTGCGAGGTGTAGTACTTGCCAAGTGAGTCATATCTAAAAATAAAGTCACACCAGGTGAGCATTCAGGACCATTCCCTCTAGTAGTTTGGTGATGTACATGGAATATCTCATAAAACAATGACCCCAACCCAATAAAAAAAATAGAATGATGAGGGATGGAAGCTGAGGGGGGGCTTGGCCATTCCTCATGTAAAAACAACATGCTCTGATCATGACGTGTTTTTAGAATTATCTCCTGCAGAAGACTGCTTATCACACAGGACACTCTGGACGCTAAAACGGCGTTATCTGTAGCCTGGATGTACTGTCATGTTGTTAATGTGTAACACCACCTATGCTGTACAGTAGATAGATCCATGTTTTCATACTTTTTAAACTTGTATAACAACATCACGCTTTCATTCAAACCGTTCCAACTCCGCTAAGAGAATAACACGTGCAAAATCGAGTGAATTATCCCTCCTGAAGATTAGCTTTCTAAATATTTTAAAGTCAGTGTATTTATGACATGCTCTGAACCCAGTTCGCCTTGTTTTGTATTCATTCTCTCTCAATTGTGCAATCATTCTTTGACAGTTGTATAACAACACGTGTGGCAATGTGAGCGCCATTAAGAACGCGTACAGTGTGATGTTTTGCTCATATTTCTACTGGATCTTGGCTTGAGAGAGATGTTGACAGCTTGGAGACGGAGGCCAGAGCACATGGCTACTACTACCAAACTGGAGCGTGATGTCTGCTCCACTTGCAAAACATCCACTTAAAATCGGCATCTTCTAGTTCCCACTAAATTCTGAACCTGGTGGTTGCGTTGTAGTACTGGATTGTGCAGTCTCAGCAGCAGCCTAATGCTGTAGAAGTGGAGTGGCTGTTGACCTAATTTCAGTGCTACCTCTCTCTCCGTCTTCCATTGTCTCTCACCTAGACTCTCTCTCTCTCCCTCTCTCTCTTTGGTATGGGGTTCAGGTCAGGGCAAGAGGCCCAAGCTGAGATGAGAGGTTGTGAGTTTATTTTTTATTTATTTTTTTATACCTAGCATTTATATTCGCTCACTGACCTGCTTTCTCCATTGTGTGGCCTTAGCCTGGTGGATATCCAAGACCCTTGCGGTGAGTTAAGTCATCCGCAAGATTGATTTCTCTCCCTGGCTGACCGGTTTGAACTGGCTCCGAGCTGAAACTATCCGCAGCTCTCAGTTCCACATCCAAGCTGCCACGCTAAGCGCTATTAAACTTCCCTGAGCGCATAGTATTTCCCAAAAGACCAGCTTGTAGACTTCCTCTTTCTGGTTAATCCATCTACTATTAATCAACACTGTACAGTGTGGGACGGAATAGTTTGAATATTCTTCTGTGAATATTCTTGGTCTTGGTCCATCGGTAGCACACTTATTAAAAAAAACATATTCCATTGGGCCGTGAAATAGATTTGCATCATTTCATGTCTAACTTGCTTGACATTTCTCAGGATTTATACCAAGGTCAAGTAAGTGGTTTATAACATGATTATATCAGCCTGTATAACCAATTGGACACTCCCAACCTTTTACCCAGAAACACTTAACACACAACTCCACAGTAGGGTTGTGGTTCCTGTGACTGTAAATAAGAGGTGTTTTCTTTTACACAAGTGGTGTTTTCCTCCCTGCCTGTGCAGCAGTCTAATCTTCAGACTGAACGTGCCTCCTACACTCTCCAGTAACAATGACTCACTTACTGTAAATGAGTAGCATCTTGTGTACTTGTACTTAGTATTTTGAGTATTTTTAAAAGATTTTTTACTTGTAGCCTGATATAGCACTTTGTAACAAAACAGACTTTCTGCCTGCATATTTTGATACTCTTTCCACCCCTGCATTTCTTATGGGTTGCATTGAAAAGTAATAAAAATGTGCTGTCCCAAACTAGACACATGGGTATGTATTAGTGTTTGAATAAGCAAAGCTTGTGCGACAGATGACTGTACAGAGCTGTGTGCACCTCCCTCCAGTCTCTCCGGTGTGACCTTGCCCTCCCACCAGGATGAACAATGGAACCTGCCGTCAACTGGCTCCAGCGCGTTCCCATACCTGGCGCTGGGCCAAAAACCATCAATCCATATGGTCTTGTGCTGTACTGTTAGTTTAAAGTGGTAATCTGTTGTTTTTTTTTCATTTTTATTCTTTGAAGATCAGCCGTTAATCAAACAGAACTGTCCACGTCTTCTTCCTTGGATTTTCTGGTGGTGGAGTTTGAGTTTCTGTAGGTGGCACCATTTTCTTTGTCTGATCAGCCACGGCGGCTATTGCTGCTCATGCTAACTACCCAATTCTTCTTGTGTTTACTCTAAACAAACCAGAAACACCAAATGCGTCAGAGAGTTTTTCCCAGGAAAGACCTTCACAACATCGGGTGTTTAGAACAGCAAATGGAAAAGTTTTCACGAGCTGGCTTGAGGTTGAATCACTATTGTGTGATAGAGAGTAACAAAATAAACATTTATTTATGAACATCTGGCAGATTATTAATTTAATATGGGGTCAGCACACCTGACCATCTCAAGCGGGCTACTACCAGGTTGCCCTTTAGCAAGGCATTCATCCCCAATTGGTCAAGTGGAGATGGTCAGTGGCCAACAGTACTGGACAGCTTCCAGGTCTGAATGTGTGTAACTGTATGAATGTGAAGCAGGGCAGAGCTGGAAAAAGCATGACCACTCAAAAACCCTGTCCTAAAAAAATAAGGGTCAAAGTAAGTACTTTTTTTTTCATTTCCGTTAAAAAATTTTTAGGAGGCAAATTGTTAACATTCAAAGTGTCAGTTCCGCGTAGAGGACTGAATAGTGTATTTTGGATGCAGTTACATAACAACACCATCCTCTGGACATGTGTTGCAGCCCTCACAGTACAGAGAGGGACTCACCCGGGCCCCATGGAGACCGTCCACCAAACACATTGACTCACTCCTTGTTTGCTGCAGCGCTGTTATGGTGACCCGGCCGAACCCTAGCACTACCTCCCTTCCTCTCGCTCGCTTTCTGTCTCCACCCACTGAACTCTCTTGTTGCCATGGAGACGATAAGGCACATAGGCTCCTGATAAGCTGTCACCCACAGTGTAGCCAAGGTAATCTCACCCAGGGGTGAAGGCTGCTATGCTACCCTACCGTTCACGCTCTGCTATTGATGAACAAAAACAGCAGGTGTATTTGAGTATATCCACATCCACATCCATTTTTTTTATAGCTGTTATGGGTCACATGCTGACTTTTGAACTTTGAACTGAACTGAGATAGACAGTGTTCTTGTTGTGTAGATCAAACCCATAACCATCAACTGTCCACAACTGGGAGCAATCGGTACGTTGCGTGCTTCTGCTTTAGAAAGCCGTTTTCTAACATTTGCCTGTCAGCGCTTTCCCTCCCTGGAAAACAAATGAACAATGAATTATTAAGTGGATGGAGGTGAAGAGAGAATGAGAAGCATAAGAAGCATAAGAAAGATAATGACACACATACCACTGAGTTATTTTTGTGCTGCAGGGAAATAGTGAACAATTCATTCACTTTCAATTCATTTTTCGTCAACTTTTCTCAAATCATACCATCCCCATTGTGACACAATGCTTATATACTA
>CABFOQ010020023.1:3200-25702 GCA_900660455.1 Gephyroberyx darwinii
TGTGTGTGTGTGTGTGTGTGTGTGTGTGTGTGTGTGTGTGTGTGTGTGTGTGTGTGTGTGTGACAGATGGATATTACGCTTTCTCCTGCAACATTGAACATTCTGCCCCTTCCCCCGAGACAGGAAAGAAGTCGGCTCACCTTACATGCCCCCTACACCGTCTGAACACAACCTGTCATTGATGAATGAAATGTTTCATGCAGAGGCAAAATTAATAAACTCCTGTCAAAGCCACCGCGGACAGATAGATCTTCAGGCTACACAGATAATGATAGGCTGATTGTTTTAGAGGTATGAAAAGATGAACACACAAGGTGTTAAAATGAGAACAAAACCAGAGAATCATTTGATAATACGCCCTCTAGCAAGGGGTTATTTGAGGATTCAAGCTTCCATAAAAGTAACGGCTACGTGTAAACTTTGCCGGGGCTGGATTCCTCTGTGTTTAACTCTCACAGCAATCCATTTCAATCTATTGATCCATACCAGGATCGCTATGCAACTGCCAGTTTCTGGACTTTAGCCACCAGGTCTGTGAGTCCAATGTCAAACTTAATGGTTCCAGAGGCTCAGCTGGCTGACATTGGACTTTTAAGCGCCCGATAATGAGCTTACTGTACCATGTGGAGTACATCTGGAGTACAACCACACGGTACCATGGGACCCAAGACCAATCTGTGATGGTTTGTTTGCAATCCCATGAGATGATACCCATCAATTTAACTTGTAAAGGAAATTCCTGCAAGCCACGAAGGCAAAGACTGGGTACACCTGAAAGGTGTGATGCTAATAAACCCTAAGAGACTTTTATTTTGAAACACATGTGGCACATATATGTTATATAATCGGACACATTTTAAGTGCCACAAAGACCCATTTACCCAAGGTCACACATATAATCAGAAACAGCCGGCTTTCACGGGCTGTGTATTTGGTCCAAATATAGTAAGAAAACATCTACCGGGCCAACAACTGTCACGTTGGCATTTCACACACACACAATATTGAGCAATACCCTGACAAAGCACAGATAGTGAGCCTACGGAAAAACAAGGCTGGATTTGTTGGCTGCCAGGGGAGCTTCTTGCTTTGTCACCGCTTCGCCAAAGTTGTTTTCCATCTCACTCCTGATTCCTGCGCCTGCAGCATAAACTTGACGGGGGGAAGTCAGCAGACTGGCAGAGCCCAGCCTCGCCGCCGTTTGATGTGGTTTTGCCCATAGGCAGGGACATTACTAAGCACGCTGGCAGCCTAGCGCTTATACATCCTGGGCCATCGGCATCTGTCAGTGTTGGCATATCGGAGGGGGAGGGGTGAGAAGGAATCTAGTGGCAATGATGAATAGATCAGTTGCTGGAGGAAATCATTGCTGAGAAATGCCAACCGCAACTTCTCCCTGAAACATCAGGCCGCGGTGTGTGTGATGAAAGATGTCTTGCATCTTGGATCAGTTTACTTTCTCTTAATCTTAGATCCTCTTAATCCTCAGTATTGAGGTAGGGAAACATCCAATTCCTCACCACTAAGTGATGAACCACATCCCAACCATCCATCATGCTGCAGCAGTTATGACTAAGTTCCAGAAAGTTTGGTCAGGGTGTTTGTGGGTACAATATGTACTACACACTTAAGTTAATCAAGTGTTTGACATTTGAGATTAATGTTTATACTCATTTGGTGTTCAGTTAAGTGAAAGTGAAATGCCACGAGTTAGTGGGCTTCAGTCCAGTGATGGTACGTAGCGCCTGCTGGTGTTTAGAGACACAACCTGGCGTCAATTGATGTGAGTTTCTGTGCTGGCATATTCATTTTAAATAAATGGAGATACTTAGACAAAGTGAAGATGTTTGATACAGCAATGGTGCCAATAGACAGAACGTACTGTACACCTCTGCCTCCTTACTGCCTGATCTACGGGACTGACTGTGAGCCCAGAGCCCACTCTAGTGGATGACTGCAACAAGTACATTTCCATGTAGTTTATTATAATACCAAATGATTACTGATTATTTCTATGGTGCTTGTTTTTAAATGCTATTTCATCCCTCTTGACTTGATCAAATAATCAGCTACATGAGTATAAACACCTTCCAAAGTCAGTGCTTTCTTTACCTATGCCTCACTTGAATTCAATTCAGACGCTTATCAGTCTTAAAGCTGGAGATCATTCCAATCACACTTATTATCTAATTTATTAACTAATTAAATTTAATCTACTAAATAGGATAACCAGTTAATAGCTTGTAAACTACACTGTTACATAACTATATCTCTTATAATGCATCATTTCAAAATAACAACAGAGCAGTCTTCTTCCTTTTTTTTAATAAAGGCATCATCATATTTCATCTTTTGGTAGTACAGAATTCAAGTTTGTAAAGATTTGGTTCACAAAGGAATCACACATTTAGCTGAGAAAACTTCCCTAGATGAGACGACTCTTTAAAAAGTAGCTTAAATAATGATACAGTAAAAAAATAGGTGGGTTTATCGCAAAACGTCCTGTGTTTTTTCTTCTGAGGAAAGTACAGTGGCACAGCATTTCTTGTTTGTAGAAAAAGTAACAGTAAAAAAGACCTTCCTCCTGTTATTTTTAAAAGCGTTATTTTTTTGCAGCAGACAGCTGATTAGAAAACGATACATTCACTTGCACTCTTCCTCCCACTGCCAGAAGGCACTAAAGAGCAGACTTGGGTCAAGCAGCATTTGCAAATATGTTTTAATGGCTTGTTTTATCCTTTTTAGATGCCAAGTGGATGCTTGTTTGCCACACAGAACAATACAATCAGTGCCAGCAACTGATAGTGACTGATAACTGACAAAATGTAAACAGTCCTGATGCGGGTCTAAGAATTGTTTGCAACTACTACTTGATGCAAGTCTGCTGACAAGGTCCAGCTTGAGCTCAGCCCGAAATCAAAAACAGTCAGTAATTGCCCTGAAATTGTTCTTACAACTGAAAAATCAAGTGCACATAAATGGTACTCTTCAGTTCCACTGGCAGATTTAAAATCTCCGACTCGGACTGCATTGAAATGAGCTGATTCCTAAACCCCGGTTTAAAATAGTGGGACCAAGAGGTGATGCTATTGGGCCAGTCCTGCATCTTTCACCATGCCATAGAAGATTCCTTTCTGTGATATGAGGTTCGCTGGGGTATCGAATTCAGCAATCTGTCCCTTGTCCAACACCAGGACTCTGAAAGGAGAGAAGGGGAAATGATTCATTCACAAGTAATTCTGTACATATTTTAGAATGAAATGGGTCAATGCATGTATGAAGGCAAATGCATCGCGATATATTTGACCTTGTGTAGTCCATGATGGTGTTGAGTCTGTGCGCGATGGTGAACACGGTGCAGTCATGGAACTGAGTCCTGATGGTGGACTGGATGAGGTCGTCCGTCTCCAGGTCGATAGCAGCTGTAGCTTCGTCCAGGATGAGGATCCTCGTCTTCCTCAGCAGGGCTCGTGCCAAACACACCAACTGCCTCTGGCCTACGCTGAACACACAGCGGTACGCACAACGTGAACACCCGCTTCGCAAAACAAGCTGTAACTTTTCATGCAAACGGTGGGTTTCTCCGAGGTTACCTGAGGTTCTCTCCGCCCTCTGCGCACTCCAGCTCCAGTTTTGCCGGCTGGTTGCTAACAAACCTGTGGAGGTGAGAATGCTCCAGAGCTGCCCATATCTCTTCACTACTGTATTTCTCAAAGGGGTCAAGGTTCATCCTCAGTGACCCTGAGAACAGCACAGGTTCCTGGAGAAGGAAGAAAAAAAAAAAGGAAATTGAAATTGCAATGCTTTGAAATTGACGATTGTTTCTACTGGGGTTCCAACCAAACACTACAGTAGCTCATTGGAATGGAAACCTGCATATTCTTGGGCCCTGGAGGAACATGATTGATAACCAATGGTCTAAATGTTGTTTCAGAGGCTTTTCCACCCTGCCAGAAATAACAATCCTGGGGAAACACTCAACCCTCGTCATGTTTGGCAGGAACATTTTGAGATAAACAATATTGGCTATAAAATATCAGCTATCGTTTTCAAGATCCAGCCTTCAAAAACCCAGTCGATCCCTAGTCTCTAGCTCTTCTTGGGAGGACTCAGAGTGTGTGTGTTGGGTACCTGTGGAATGATGGTGAGTTTGGACCTCAGGTCATGAAGACCTATCTCAGATATCTTGACGTTGTCGATGGTGATCTCTCCCCCTGCAGCTTCCAGCAATCGGAAGAGGCACAGCGTCATGGAGGACTTACCAGCCCCCGTACGACCCACTATACCAATCTGGACAGAAACAAACACAGGTACACAACGTTCATATGGTGCAGCTCCATGTTGCTGCTCATTGATCAGGAATTTGACTCCTCACACCCTCCCACCTTCTCTCCTCCTTTGACACTCAGGGTGAGGTTCTTCAGGACGAGGTCCAGCCCCTCTCGGTACCGAACGCTATAGTCCGAGAACTCCACGTTCCCCTCCATGGGCCAATCGGAGGGAGGCTTCTTGTCCTCCACCTCCCAGGGGGCCTGCGGACAAAAACACAATGTTTCCGACTAGGAAAACTTTCTTCACAACGTGTTACCCTCCTTGGCTTTGAGAAAAACTGGTTTGTTTATCACCCCGGAGAGAGCTGGAAGTCGGTCAGAGCTGCCAAACAGAAAAGGTTTTCACCCCAGGGGCATATCCCACACTCAAAACTACACTAGCTATAGGATGGGGACGTGGTGTATTTTCTGTGATGGCTAATGAAAAAGTATGGTGTGTACAATACAAATGGCATGTTTATCTTATGTAATAGAGAGGCCTTTGTGGGGCTCAAGGTAATATAACATTTATGGATCTAGTTATGCTTTAATGGCCTTGCATGGTGTTCTTTGAGAACATGACTTGGCAGCAAGACAGTTTTTTTGGAATGTTTTATAAATTCCTGCCGTTTTAACAGCATGTGTTCCTGGCCAACACAAAACAAACACTATTATACTTATGAATGCAAACAAAACACACGCTAAGTGCCAACTTTATGCCACGGAATATTTATGAAGGCACACAAACAAACAAAATACCTCGGTCTTGGTCTCAGAGTACTCCTTCACCCTCTCCACTGCTACAATGTTGCTCTCCAGATCTGAAGTCATTCGCACCATCCAGTTCAGAGACATGGTCACCTACACGGTTCAAGGCAACGGCAGTGACAGACGGGAGAAAGTGTTGCTTGAAAGGTGCGTTCTGTCAATTCCATATTCACACATGGTATATTTTATAGCCACGCCTCTCTGAGCATGTGGTTTGCTCCATACCTGTAGAGCGTAGGACACAGACAGTCCCACCAGCCCGGGGCTGAGCTTCTCCTTCCCGACCACAGCAAACAGAGCAGCGAACAGCACGACGCAGTTCCCAATGAACTCGATGCGCACGCCAAGCCACCTGTACAACAGAGCGTTACCACAGCACAGGCACGTCATCAGCACACACCGGGATGTTTTCGCGCGTTCATCAGTTAGGTGAAAACTACGTCAAACGGAAGTCATGTGGGACGTCCCGCCGGTGGTGACGTTTGAGGTGCTGCTGAGTGTGTTTTCAGTGAAACATAAAGTAAGTGTCTGGTGGTCATGTGGTTGTAAGAAATTAACCTCTAGCATGGAAGTGTCTAGCATGGTCAAATTTTGGCACAAATTATCATTGCGTAGCTTCAATCTGAAAATATCGGTATCGGCCGTCAAGCGGCGTAGGTCAAACCCTACTTGACACAATATCTAAAAAGGCCACACTAGAGTCTCCTCAGACCCAGCGGCTGTGTAAGCAGGGCAACTTAAAAGAAGTGACAAGGTCCCATGGGGAATATTTTAGCTTTGGAATCAGGAGGACACGTACCTGTTGGAGACTATACCAGGGTAGTAACTCTTTTGGTTCTCATCCACTTTCATATCACTCATCAGAACAAAGGCAGAGTGTCTGCCATAGGCTCGGATTACACTAGAGCCAGTGACGGTCTCAGAGAAATGGGCGTATATGGGAGAGCGGCTGACCGACTCCAGGCGCTTTAGCTGCCGAGACGTGGCGACATAAAATCTCTAAAAAGGCGTTGAGGGGGGGAGAGAAACAAACAGAGTTACAACTGAACATCACAATACAAAACGTTGAGATATGCAACAACAATTATGATGCACACACGCACATGCACACACAGAGTAATAAAGCCAGAGCCCACAAAACACCTGCAGTGCTTATGTCGTATCACAATTTTGAAATTGTTGATGTGATGCCAGCTAATGTGACACATGCTCTTCAGAGATACTGACAAGGTTTACATGCAAACAGACACTCTCACCTTAATGCAGCTACGAGAATAAATCAATTAAGGCTAAACGATTCAGTACTGTGATATTTCTTAAACTTTACAACATTCTCAATATTGTTTGTCCACGTTTTTGGTTGTCGGACTCAGTGCGTACTGAGAGAGAGCCTGAGAGGGTCTGAGTGCAATTTCGCCAACTTTTTTGACAAGAAGGTTAACAATATCCGATCCTCCTTCCTTCTCCCCGTGGCTGGTGCTCCATGCACCAACCACACCTGTCCACCTTCCACCCTCTCCATCTTTTCCCTCCCCACCTACCCCATTTTTCTCCCCTCCCCAAATGAGGTCCTTGACCTTGTTACATCTAGCTGCCCCACCACATATTCCCTTGACCGGTCCCCTCACCTCATCAACACATCTCTGGTGTCTGGATGCTTTCCCTCTGCTTTCAAGACTGCCAGAGTCACCCCCCTTCTGAAGAAACCAACACTACCCTTCTGATGTCAAAAACTACAGACCGGTTTCCCTTCTACCCTTCCTAGCCAAAACTCTTGAACGTGAACCACCAGATCCTCCTCTCCACCCTTGAGGGGATGGGTGTCTCAGGCTCTGCACTCTCCCAGTTTGCATCTTAGCTGACTGGTCACTCCTACCAGGTGATGCTGAGAGAGTCTGTGTCAGAACCACACAGGCTGACTATTGGGGTTCCGCAAGGTTCGGTTCTGGGTCCTCTTCTTTTTTCCCTCTACACAACATCTCTTGGTTCTGTCATCCACTCCCATTACTTTTCCTACCACTGCTATGCCGATGACACCCAGCTGATCTTGTCATTTCCCCCCTCTGACACACAAGTGGAGGCACACATTGCTGCGTGCCTGGCAGACATCTCGGAGTGGATGTCGATGCACCACCTGAAGCTCAACCTGGATAAGACTGAGCTGGTGTTCCTCCCGGGGAAGGGTTGTCCGCACAGAGACCTAGCCATCACCATTGACAATGCTGTGGTGACGTCAACTCGGACTGCGAGGAATCTGGGTGTGACCCTGGATGACCAACTGTTATTCTCAGCAAACACCTGCATCAGTAACACAGATTCCTACTCTACAACATCAGGAGGATTCGCCCCTTCCTCAGTGACAAGACGGCACAGGTGGTCATCCAGACTCTTGTCATCTCCCGCCTGGACTACTGCAACTCCCTCCTTGCTGGTGCCCGGGCATCGGCCATCAGACCTCTGGAGCTTTTACCTTAGCACTGCTTCTGCTCTTAGATGCTTCTTGAGGAAGGAAATGCACTTAGGATTTCTGGTGACTAGTAGTTCTCATGCCTACCTACGTTGAATGCATTTTTTGTAAGTCACTTTGGATAAAAGTGTCTGCTAAATGACTAATGTAATGTAATGAAGTAAATTACCGGTCAGAAATGATAGCTTGCTTGCAGCCCAGGGACAGAAGAGGTCATGCATATTTTCAAACAATAAGTATAGTACAATTGCTTGAAAATAGGAATCTTATGGGCTTTTTCCACTGTATTCTGCATGTAAACTGTTTAATCAAATTACTCATAATCAGAGTAAGGGCAATAATTTGTTGCATGTAAATTTTGTCAATATTTGAGCAATAAATACATTTCAGGAGCACAGCGTACACCCAAGTTCTTTTCATATGCTGCACATGGCTAATCTTAAAAATGAGTGGCACAATTTAAAACTGCAGGTGTCTTTTTTCTTTTCTTTTTTTTTTTTTTAAATACACAACCTGTTCTAAAGACAATTATTTAAAAAGTCTGTTTACATACGTAAAGATTTTCAGTTTCCGTTATGTGCAATCATATTGTTGTAGTGAGTGGTTTGGCTTTCATTTGCACTACTTGAACAATCTACCACCATAGTGTACAATCATCACTCACTAAGGCAGAATTGGAAATGGTTAGTTATAGTTATAGCCCCTCTGATAGTGAAATTAAAGACAAATGGTGCAGCAAAGAGCCAGGCCATGAAGGGAGGATGCCATGACAAAGATGTAACGAGAGCTTGTGTTAGTACAGCTGGCGGAGGCAACTTGTTTGAGGAATTTGAAGGTCCATTTAGTAGAAGCATTAGTGCAGAGGCGCATGTTAACACACAGACCATAAGGCCCCAGTGTCTGCACTACAACTAATTTGGTTTACCAAACTGCTGGCGTCTGTATTGGCTGTACCCAGAGGCGTTAACCTGATGTATTTGCAAATCCAGATGGAAGTTATGCACCATGCAACCTATGCCATCTTGAGGCCAGGTACAGGATTCTTCTTAAGTAATCTACAGTGCTATCAACTGATCGTCTTCCTTCAATTAATCGGATACAGTGTTTTTAACAAACACACATCATAAATGCCGAGCTTATGGATTACATCCAAAAAGCCCCCCCCCCAAAAAAAGGAAGCTGAAGTTCAGCTCAGAACCAAAGTTACCAAGGACGTAGTTCTGAATAATGCTGGCTATGAGACGGTATTTTGAAAAAATATTGTTGGATGATTTGAAATGTGCCTTATTAGAATGAGTGACAGGAAAAAATGTTATCAAATAATGAACATGAACCTCATCTCTTCCATGATAATGCACACTACATACACCACCACTAGCAACTACTACTGAATGGCTGCTCTCCAGCTACCACCAAGTAACAGACTGACATCAGAATCAGTCAATGAGTTTTAGCTCTTAAAATGTCTTAGAAATAGAGCTCCTCTGGGGGCAGAAATAATTTATCGGTTGAGCTCATGGGCGGAGCCAAAGAAACAGTTGGCTAACTGGCAAACATGAATTGCAAAGAGGGAGCTCTGGTTAAAATATGAATGGGTGGAATTTGAGATTTTTTTTAATATGTATTTATTCATGACCATGGCATTCATAATCTTGGAAGGCTAGCTAACTAGCTTACCTAGATAGCTATAGGCTAGTATGACCAATTTAAACTTGGAAAGTCAGCAAGGCTAACTAGCTAACCTAAATAACTTTATTTAACTTAATTATTTAAATAATATTAGCTACATCCTCTCTTGCCCTTTTCACTGGGCTTCAGTCCAATGTTACTTAGTCAGTTCTTTGGCTCAACCCCCTGAGGTTGAACTCAACCAATGAGATTATTTCTGCCTCCAGAGCAACTTTGCCTCTGAGAAATATTTGTCAAACTTAACCTTCAATCTGCCGACGACAGCGCAATTTTTTTCAAAGCAGTTCTTTAAAATATTGTTGGTGTAGTAGAGCAACCGTTGATTAACTACAGTCCAGCCTGAGCCTCCAAGAGACTGACTATGGCTACAGCGGGCTCAGACTAGCAGAGACCAAACCATGCTGCCACTACAACACTAAGACAGCAGTGATCATCGTATCGACAACAAGCAACAATCTACCGGCACACACACACTCAGACACACATACTGTATTAATGAGTTAGCAGACTCATGTCCTATTTACCTGAACCCACCAATAGAACAGCATTAACGGGGCTATGACTATGAGGAACATTGGGGTGAGGGCAGAGCATACGAGCAGCACAGTAACTGTGTACCAGCAAGTGCGCATCCATATGTCAATATTGTCTGGGATGTGGGAGTCTATAGTGTCCATGTCTTTGCTGAAGCGGTTTAGGATCCGCCCAGTGGGAGTGCTCTCGAAGAAGGCCTGCGGTGCCCGCAGTACCCCCTGAAGCATGTTGACGTGTGTAAACTCGGCTGCCCGCAGCATACTGTAGGCCCGGCACAGCAGGCAGTTAACCAACAACAGCACACCTGAGAGAGGGGAAGGATGAGGGGGGGCAAACGTCAGAACACAACACCGATGTTAACTGCAAATCTTTCCTTGCTTCCCTCAGTGCAGGGTATCTGCAGGTTTCAAAAAGTCAAGTCAGTTGTTGTTAAAGGAGGTATGTCTGTTAGCAAGATATCTGAAGAGGTTGCTTAATGGCTTAAGTTTGGTTACCAGATAGCCCTTGGCCCAGCATCATTAGATTTTATATATTTTTTGTTCTCTTGTATATTTTTAGGATATCTTTTATACAGCCTGTTGACCAAGTTGTCTATTGTATAGTGATGTGCGCTTCTTTCCTGTCTTGTATTTCTGCTAACTGCAATTTCCCCTCATGGACAATAAAGAGCCATCCATCCATCCATCTATCTTTCTTTGTGGTGCTCTGGGATTTCTGCCATTAGACGCTTTTTGTTTTTTAGCCAGAACTATTCTGCGTTCATGTGCTGGTGGAAAAGTCCAACATCCAGGACTTCTACGTTTTTTTTAATCTGAAAATCAAACCCGGAAGACAAAGAGGCTGGAGCTCTGCAAGTTGGAGAATTGTTGGCAGAGATTTGCGCTCTGCCGAGGGCCTTCAAGTTTGAACATGTCCTCCTCAAATTCCCCCGGTGGAAACCCTACTGCCATCTTAAGTGCTGAAAACTCAAGGGAACTCTCTGAGATTGATTTCTTGAGGGCCAAGATAGTGAGGAGTCCATCTTGCCCACAATGCATTGTGATTGTTTGTAATTTCCAGTGCATGAACCGACATGGCAGAACAAGCAATATATACTGTATATGTCAAATTAAACAAACAATATCCAGACAATCTTTTAAATTAAATTAACTTCTCTGTGATATGTTGTACTCAATACTCTGTGCAATTACATCAAGAGGAGGGGAAGTTGAGGAGGGCCTGTTAAAATGAGTAATGAAATGGATGAACTGGATGTTTAGAACAGCTAATGTAAAAGCTTTCATAACCTGAGTATAGGCTGAATCAGTGTTGTATTGAATTAGTATTGTATTATTGGCGCATATTTAGGCATTTTCAGAGTTTTAACCTGCGGATACCCTACAGTGAGTGCTGACCAGACTTCACCCTGCATATTCCAACTGAAAACTCAGGATCGATTCAGACCTACTCTATTTATTACAAGGCCACAAAAAAGAATCGAGTCACTCATATGCACATTTCAAAACACACTAGTGATTAGGTTGTTTCTTTGCCAGCATGTCTGCAACATCAGTTGTCCCTAAAGTTAACAAGCGCCAAAGACGTCTCTTGTGTAATCCCTGAAACAAATCCAGACACCCTGTATTCCCACTGATCCGCCACTAGAGGGGAGTTACAGATCACTAAAGACCGAGCCACCGACTCTCTGCTTTAGCCTTATTCCTGTAGTGGGAGGAACAAACAAAGCTTGCTCGTCCAGCATCAGCAGATCTACACCTTGCCTGTGGTCGAGAGGATCTGGTTCTAAAATCTCTCTCTCTCTCACTCTCTCTCACTCACTCACTCACTCACTCATATATACCAGCCGCTAGTAAACCAGTGGCTGGTCTTAGTTAACTTGCGCTGGGTTACATCAGCTATAATGTGTTAATGAGATATAAACATTTAAAAAAAAATTATATATATGAATCTACAGGCCATATAATAATAATTTCTCTCCTCCAAAACCCCTGGCTGTTTTCTATACACTGTGAAAAACAGGTCTGATATTGACCGAAGTCTGTTATGTCAAGTCTGTGTGTGTGAGAAGGCAGGCAGCACAGGAAATGTGTGGCTGAGGAGAGGGGAAAGTGAATGTGTGATTTGAAAGGAGAATATTAGCAGAGGCTCATCAGGAGGACCAGAAGCTGAGGAGGAACAAAAGCTGAGAAAGTTGAGTGGTTGAAAGAGCATGCAGCATGCCATTCCAGGAACACGAGGATTCACAAACTTGCATTTTTGAAAAGAAGGAGGGAACAAAAAAACATTAGCTGCCATCCGAAGGATTTCTGGAGCCACACGAGAGAACCAGTACCTGGACAAAGATGTACACGAAAGTCAGCGGGGCTATGACCACGGCAAAGATGGGCGTGGTGGAAATGATAACTATTATGGTGGAGACAGAGATGAAGAAGGTGCCCAGGAACATGAGCACAGTGGAGGGGAGTGTCTCATCTATCACGTAGATGTCCTTGGAGAAGCGGTTTATCACACGTCCTATAGGCGTAGTGTCAAAGAAAGACTGAGGTGTGTGAAACTTGTTGTTGAGCAGGTTATAGTGGAGCTTCCTGGCTGCGCCGATGTTGCCCATGGCTAGGGTGAACGAAGAGATCATGACCAGGATACCTGGGATGGGGGATGAACCAGGGGAGCAAAGAGGTGAGAATAATGAGTAGGAAGGTTTGAGTATAGATGCACAGGGCGCATCTCTCCTGACTGCAAAGATGCTATGCTACTAGTCAGCAGGATGACCTTGTTCACAATGTGCGTTAAGAGGCTTCCATTACATATTATGCATTCCACACACAACTTCTATGCATTCAACAGAACAAAAAGCCCTGAAATGATGTAGAATGAATAAATCATGCAGCAGCATTACAGTACAATACATACTTACTAGTAGGCCTAAGTGTACTGTGTATTCAGTACACTTAGGCCTACTACTAGTGCAATTACCCTAAGAACATTTAAGCCATTATTGCTGGATGCCCTCCCCCCTAAGCAGCAAAGCAAGGTTCAAGGTAGCTCACATTTGATGCCTGGTGTGGCAGTACAGTTATGCACGTCCTTTCCAAAAGTTTCTCTAAATTCTTCTAATAACTATTTATTGGGTATATACTACCAAAAAAAACCCAGATCTCTTACCTTGTGCAATGCCCAGCGCTGCGTACACCCCCACCC
Organism: Gephyroberyx darwinii; assembly: GCA_900660455.1. Lineage (NCBI taxonomy): Eukaryota > Metazoa > Chordata > Actinopteri > Trachichthyiformes > Trachichthyidae > Gephyroberyx > Gephyroberyx darwinii. The sequence goes on from CABFOQ010020023.1 coordinate 16,167, forward strand.
TCATGTGAACGTTCTCCTGAGTCTGATTTTGCGGGGTGTCCTCGGTCCAATGGCTGAGCCAGAAGTTGGCGCCGATGGACGCGGCATTCTGGCAGCCGTACAGGAAACAGATGAGAACCGACAGCAAAGGTCCCACTGCCATGACGTATTCTAGGTACACCTTCATCTTCACCTGGGGGTGCGGTGCCAGAGTACAATTACTGGATGGTAAAAAACTGCTATTTGAGCATTTGTGGCCTGTTATCTTGAGCGATTCTGCTCTGACCTCTCTCATTAACAAGGTGTTTTTTGTTTCTCCACCATTCTCTGTGAACTCTAGAGACTGTAGTGGTGACAAAACCCCAGGAGGGTTCAGCTGTTTCTGAGATGCTGGAACCACCACGTCTGGACCAACAATCACACCACGGTCAAAATCGCATAGATCTTGCCCACAAAAAACCTAAACCACTTCACCATGTCTGCAGCTTTATATATTGAGCTGCAGCCATGTGATTGGCTGTTTGGAGGAGCAGGCTATTTGGTAACAAGCAGGAGTACCTAATAAAGTGGCCGGTGAGTATATTCATTGTCATTTCACCAATTTCGTTATCACGACCTGGAATGAAGATGAAAGGGGGGTGGGGGATCTGGAACAAGAGGGAGGAATATGGAAAAAGGTGGACTGACCCTGCCTGTCTCGGCGGTCTCAGCCTGTATGAGTTTCTCCATCCCCGGCAGCTTCTTCTTCTCCGGTGGGGGATCTGAATGCCTCTTCTGGCTGCAAGCGTGCTTTCTCACTGACCGGCTCCTGAGGTTCTCCGACTCCGCTGAAATGATGCTGATCTGCCTGGAAAAGGGAGAAGGTGAATCAGTGCAGGGTGTCAATTGGGTAGGGCAAGGTACGGCCCTTCTATTACAGAGCAAAACTCAAGTAAAAATCTTTTTTTACTTGATTATTTGGTTGACATATCTAAAAAATATCCCATCAGGGGAGCATTTAGGACCAGTGTTCTGTCTAAGCGGATCGTCTAATACATTTTCACATTGACCAAATAATATTTTGCCACTCATCACTTATTGCTCCACTTTGTCGATATAAGCAGGTTTGAAAGTTTTGCTGGCAGATATTAGATGACTGAATGAACGAATCCGAGAATCTTATCAAGAAAGTGTGATGGGAGGGACTGAAACATGCCTGCTTTAACCTTGTAGGTGGTTTAAAAGTTAAAAAGACGCTGAAATATTCCCGGTACCTTATGAACTTTCTCTTTGCTTCGTTGACCACAGGCTCGTTGTCCACCATGTCCGTGTGGTTGCTGAGTGTGTCGTCGGGGAATAACTCATCTTCTATTAACTCCTCTGGAAAGGCATCGTCGTGAGTATATCGCCAGTATATTACACAACTCATTTTGCTAGAACGAGAACAAATGCATATCTATGTAAATATGAGGTAATATAAGAGTACCCGCCGCCTCTTCCTCCTCCACAATGTCCTCCAGGGTGTAGTTCCTGAGAAACTCGGCGAAGGCCCCGTTCTGTTTGAGCAGCTCATTGTAGGAGCCCATCTCCGACACCCTGCCCTCCACCATCACCATGATGTTATGCACCTGAGGCAGGAAGCTGATGCCATGTGTCACCAGGATACGTGTCTAGTGGCAAACAACAAGATGAACCTATGTTGTTACCCATTATATGCTACTGTTCAAACATAACAGCATCATCACATGACCACGGAGTTGTAATTTAGACCGGACGACAGCATACAGCCACTTCTTATCAGAACCTGGTGTCGTAAATATGAAAAACCAACAAGGAGTAAAGAGGATGTAAAGTCATAAACCTCAGATAAGAGATACAAGTTTGAAGTGAGAACAAAAAGTTATGCTGTTCTTCTACGACAAGCTAAAAGAGCCTGAAACACTCTGACACTTGGGCCCAGATTCACTAAAGGTTTGTGCGAGGAAGAAATGCAAAAATGACCAAATCAGAATGCTATGCTATTCACTAACTGTGCAGTGGTGTAAGAGTTTGGCATTTCAGAATTGGAAGAATTTCAGAATTTCAGAATGGCTGATATCGCTGCAAACAAGGGAGAGGGTTTTCTGTTCTGCAATCTCAAAATCACATCAGAGAACGATGCAATTATAAAGGGAGCTTTAGAGCGGTAGTTAGTCTTAAAGCTGATGCAATATGCACTTGCAATTGGTGAAGGGGGCATTTGCCTGTGCAGTGCTCTCTTCGAGTGCTTGTCATTTTCATACATTTCTTTTAGTCGATACGACAAAAAATCCACACTCTTAGCTCAAGTACGCAGGTGCAAAAAAAAAAGTACAGATAGCCCCCGCAATGTAATCTTAATGAATCTGGACTTTACTGTTTCACTATGCTTGTTATTATATGTTTCACAGAACTAGACCAGATCAATCCAATTCACATAACTCCAGCAATCTCAGCCGAGGTGTTATGCAGCAGGACTTTGCTCCTGTCCTCACCTTGCCCTTCAGTGCCCCCTCTGGGCCGATGAGGTTGTCAAAGATGTGCTTGGCCACGTGGGCGTCCACAGCAGACAGCGGATCGTCCAGCAGGTAGACCTCCGCCTCGCTGTACAGGGCTCTGGCCAGACTCACCCTCTGTCTCTGGCCGCCAGAAAGGTTGATACCCTGCAGAGATATGAGACACCAGGGTAGACAGATAAGACACACGGGCTACAGCAGTGATCAATTAATGCAGTGGTTCCCGAAGTGGAACAGGGGGTCCCTAAGAAGTTCCATTGGGTCCCCAGAATTTGACTTTGTACAATGAGAGAATGTATATGGATGACTTTTTCAATCAGTGTCACTCCCCACACTGTTTATCACCCCACCTACAGTATAACCTAGAGGTTCTCAATCCTGGTCCTAGAGTACCACCGCCCTGCTGGTTTTGAGGCAAGGCGGTGAGCACTGAGGCTTGAGAACCAGGACAGATTTCTGAAAGAAACAAAACCAAAACTGATGCAATGAAAACAGAAACGAAAGGTAGATCATCGCTTAAGTTATTCTTAGATTAAGGAAGAACAAATAAAAGAGAACGCTGACACATGACTGACACATAGCCTCAGGTTGAAACCAGTACTTCCCTACTATACCTTCTCTCCTATCTCAGTCATGTCTCCTCCAGGTAGCACCTCCAGGTCAGGGGTCAGGGCGCAGGCCTCCAGAACGCTGCGATACTTTTGCTCGTTGTAGGGATTCCCAAACAGGATGTTGTCCCTCAGGGTAGCGTTCTGGATCCAGGCCTGCTGGGGTACGTAGGCCACCGAACCCTGGAGAGAAACATTCTCCCTTTACACCTGGCATTATGGCGTTTTGTGCATGGAGTATCTAGATAGGACTAGCTGGACTACATTCAGCTGCGGCATACACATTAGCTGCTACTTGCTTACCAGTGACAAGAGTGAACACAACCTCAGGCTTTAACATCAAGTGAACTCTCACCCGAATGGAAACGTCTCCTTCCAATTTCTCCATTTCGCCCAGAAGTGCAGAGATCAGGGAGGACTTCCCACAGCCAACGTGCCCCACCACGGCCAGCAGAGAGCCCTGGGGCACCATCATATTAATGCTGGGAACACATGAGGCATTTGCATAGGATGATTACTAGATATTCCAAGTAGCCTTGATATAGCAGCTGCATTGTTCAATGTAATTCAGTGTACGCATTTCATTGCAGTGTTGAACATACTTGTGTAGAGTGGGAGGATCCTCTTTAGTCCAGGTGAATTTCCCATTCACGACTGTCACTGCATACTCTGCAACAAACAGTGCAGACGGTCATTTAGTGCTTGTTGTAGGTGACAGGCGCTCACTTGGTTTGAAAAGATTGGCAATGAAAAGCATTTCTAAAGCAGTATTCGCTCAAAAGCCCTCGACAGTTTCTGTATAAACAGACTCTCATCCAAGTGACAACTGTGGTACAAGGTGGTACAACTGTGAAAGACTAAAGGCTAAGAGTTATATGAGAGAGCGATCAGTTTACACGGTGGAACCAAGAGCAACAATGACATTGGATACGTTGCAAGCTTTATCTTTACATTTGCATACCAGTGTTTACCCCACAATTGTACTCTGAATGCAAACAAAGCGCTATATTGTTCTAACCCTCAGCACTGGCCTCGTTTTACCTGTGGTTGTGCTTTTCCTGTCCACTGAATGTGGGTCCAGCTCATCGTGACTCAGGAAGTCTTGGAGTCGTTTCAGGGAGACGCTGGCCTGAGGTGCAGAATAAACACACAGACACTAAATCAAACTGACTCCACACATGGAGGCAAGAGGCAAGGAGAGAAGAGAAAAGTTCCCACCTGTACTATACTGCTGATTACTTGCGGCAGCATGTTGAGAGGGAACCTAAGGATGTTGAAGAGCGAGAGCGACACAAAGGCCTTCTCCGCATCCAGAATGTTATTCTCGTCCATGGTCACATACACAGCGAACGTTGTCAAGGCAACCTGGGAACATGACAGAAAACAAAGGCTACTCAGACATCGAGGTCCATCAATCTACTGCAGACACATACTGCAGTCAGTACTGTGATGTTGGGGTTAAACACACTGGCACACCAACCTAGCAACAGTGACCTGGCTATCAGCAGCTAAAAATATCCACCACCTTTTAAATTCTACACAGAATTTAATTTAAGACCCCTTAATGAAACCAAAATAATGAAGCAAAAGCAAGGACACATTATATTGCCAGATTTGGATCATATCAGACACATGACCCTGCATATCGCTTCATTCTGCGCCGATTTCAGCATCACCAAACAAACATCCCATGACAAAAAGATGGCCACCAGACGTTTGGACCGAGCATACCAAGAAAGGGGCACTGGTCCAGGCCATGGTGGAGAGCGCCCCCAGGTAGGCCGTCTTGCGCAGCACGTTGAGCTCCTTCTGCCGAATGGCCAGGACCTTTTCCCTGAAGGAGTTCTCCCAGGCGTATAGCTTCAGCACTTTGATGCCATTCAGGATCTCATTCATCAGCTTGATACGTGCATCTTTGTACTGCATCTGTTCCACCTAGCAAGGGGAAAGCATCAGAAAGCAAACCATTCTTGTTCTGGTGTCATTTTTTTTTTTTGCACATCCATGAATTAATAGATTTGAATGTGACTGAAGCAATACACCTAAATCAAAGCCCACACACAGCTTCTGCGGTACAAAACACAAAAAAAAGGGGAAAAATGTAACTTCTTTGAAACGCAATAGCCATGAATAATGCAAAGTCACATGACATCTTAAACATTCTTGGATTTCCTGAGGGCATATTGCTGGATTAAAACTTGGAAAGAGAGTCAGTTTGAACCTGTGTGGCCTTATGTTACGAAAGGCTACAACTGTGTGATCGCACATACCTGGTAGGCTCGTGTCTTCATGGCAATGGCAGCGTTCAAAGGGATCAGCAGGATCATGACAGCTACCCCAGCCAGCACAGCTGCACCGAGGTTCTACAAAATAAAATGCAGACAATAAAGATGCAGCCACTCAATACACTGGGCGTAGGCATCGATGCAAAATATCATAAAACATCAAAACTGTGTGCAAGCGCGCAAAATGTGGTAGGGCCAACCCAGGCCACAGAATTCCTATGCACTGGTTATCTAATATTACCCTGATTCACAGATACTGGAATCTCCTCCATCATTGAAGGAAAAAATCCAATGGATTGGACTGGAGGAGTGTTTGTAGTGTAACCACTTTCTACATCAGTTCTTACATTTCCCAGAATGACTGACTGACTGGACAATCTCCAGAGAAGGGGCGTGAACTTATTTAATCAAAAGTGCATGGGCACATACATTCGGACGTGTCTGCAATCGCAGCCTGAACGCTTATTCAAAACCCAGCAAACCCATCTTGCGGCTGCATCACATTCTGGTCAGTGGGGAAACTGTTATCTTCTCCAATGGATTTCTCCCTGTGTGATTGTAGAACGTCGGTCTAGAAAGAAGCCCTTGCTGTTTGACACCAAAACCTGACGTTTACCGCTGCTGTTTTACTCCATTGTAGCTGCACTACAAATACCTCGACTTAATGCCACATCATCTCTGTTTGGTCAGTTATCCACAGGAATGCAAGGTATGTCACTAAAAGCTGTGTTTTGAACAGTGTTGAAGTGTTTTAGGATAGATATTTCCTTTAAAAGGTGACTTATTTACCGATGAGCAGAACGAGCTGCAGAGGGGATAATCTATGTACTGCATGTGCACCTACCTGCCAGAGGAAGTACAGGGCCAGTATAATCTGCAGAGGGGCAGACCACAGCATGTTGAGGAAGGTGGTGAGCTCCATGAACCTCTGCGCGTCCACGGCCATCAGGTTCACTATCTCACCCACTGTTGACGAACGCTTAGCCGCATTGGTTATCACTAGGGCCTGGAGGATAAGTGCGGACAGAAAAGAAAACGCTCTAACAAATTTGTGGGTTTTAATCTGGAATGTGTTCATTTGAGTGTGGGTACAGCTAAAAGTGTGCACCATTAGATGAGCATGGATTTATGTGTATTATTGAATAGTATGCATACAAAACCACACAGAGGATCAGAGATGTGTGTGTACCTTCCTGTAGATAGCTCCTATGATAGCGGTGCGTAGCCTCATGCCGGTGATGAAGCAATACTGAAAGTGCTGGTGAAGGATGAGAGTCTGCAGAAAGGCTGTAAAGAACATGAGGAAGGCCAGAGCGAAGCCCCACCAATCAGGAACGTTCTCCTGTTTCGCGAACAAGATCAACAACCTATAAAAGTGAAGGGGGGGGGCAGTTTGGGAAAATTAGGAGTTATTAATTCAAAGTAACTTCTCAGGCATCTCAGGCCCTCGTTCACACTCCGTTCACACTCACACACCGTCGTTGCATACAGAAACACAGACACTCTGTCTGTCAGTATGTATGCCGGCTGTAGGCCAGATCATAACAGCACACCGCAAACAATTCTAGCCCGACGGTATGAAAGCTGTATGAAATGGATTTTCCTTTTCTAGCCGCACGTGCAACTCACCAATAAATTAGACATATATACGTCCACTCAGTTGATTCATCAATTGATTTAAAAAGGCAGGTTTTGATCTGTTTGGATCGAGCATCATGGCAAACATTGCGATTGCAGTTGCAGGAATACATGAGGAGGAAGGTGACTTGCTTGAGGAGGACTGCAGATTGCCAGTTTAGACATCACAAGTGACAAAATGAGTTCTATGGAGGAAATATGATATCTCTATCTAGATATATCTTTCCATGGCATCAGTGAAGAGGCAAAATGACAGATCAGATCAGTATTAACTGAGCTTACTAAACCACATGATCCTACCAGAAGATTCCCTGGCCGCCACTGCATGACTTATCTCAGTTATTTTGCAAGCCCAGAGATAAGGGCTTTGCAGAACCGCTGCTCTCATTAAACCTCTGCATGTGGTGGTCATAACACATTTGCATGGTGATTTTTGCATCTAAGACAAAGACATTTCAGATAGCTGCCACATTATACAGAAAGCAGAACAACATGCAAAATAAAAACATGCAAAACGGAACAATGGTGGCCTGTTAGTGTTTTGCACTTGTGATCATGTGGTTTTTGAAAGAACAAGCTTCTCTGGGTTCACCTGAGCAGCTGAGGGTTGACGAAGGTGATGACGTCCTGCAGGAGTTTGTAGGCCGAGCCGATCAGGAAGAAGGGCCCGAAGGCTTTGATGAGGGCCCACAGGAAGGACGGCTGCCGGGGAGCGCCTTTCTTTTTGGACAGCAGCACCTCCACTTCCTCCGGGCTGCTTGCTCCTCCTCCTCCTCCTCCTATGTGGTTGGTGGTTTCGTCTGGCGGTGGCTTGGAGTACACAGCCTGGGTAGAGAGATTCTGCTCACTGGGGAGAAAGAGGAGATGGGAAGGACGTTATTCTCTGATAGTGTTCCCGATAAAACCCACTAGTCTTTCTGCAGTGTAAGGTGGGTAACCTTTGACCTCCAGCTACTGATCCTAAGGCAAACAGACAATATCAGTAAAACTATAAGTAAAATATAAGTAAACACAGCTCTCGTTAAATGTCGGGTTGGGCCTGATAACTCATGACAGTATTTCTCTCTTATCTCAACCTTTAGCGATCTAATCTAAAAACAACCCAAGACGGGAGTGGAAGGGTGGGATTCCAGCTGTGGACTAATTCACGCCTGTAGTGCAGCAGGACAACTGGAATGGAATTCGGCCCGCCACCAAACAGGTTTCCGAACTACGACAAAGCGGCCTAATCCGGCCTTGCCGTATCATTTTACAAGCCCTGTTCTGCAGAGAGCGGGGCAAGACTTTGGAAGGTATAACCGCGGAGTTGTCACCGAGAAAGCAGAAACAGCCAGTGCGCCGAACAATGACGGAGGTCGTAGTTTCGCCAGACTTCTCAAGCCGGTGTCGAGTGTGTTCGTGAGACACTCCTGTTGCTGTGGCGCTGGAGCGTTCACTGGAACAGCACATCATGTCCTGTTCTCAGTGACCAGCCAACCACGCAAAAGTCTGTGCACTGAGTTGTATGAAGCGATACAAACTTTAGCTGTGGAACGCAACACAGCAGGTAGGCAGGTGGGGGGCGGATTTATTCCTGACATGATCCGCAAACATACTGAATACATCAGAGCAACATCGGGACAAAAGCTTTTTTTCTAGATTTGTTTGACCTCTGCAGAAGTTGGTTGAGATAATCTTTGTGTTCATGAAGGGGACGTACACACACTTTCTCTCCCCTCTCTGTTCTGATAGAGTGGAAGGTGGAGCGACTGTTCACCATGAAGGGATTTGGCTTTGTAATCTTTTGTTAAACAACAGGCTGGCCTGGACAGCTCAGTCGGTAGCGCATGAGACTCAATCTTCAGGGTCGTGGGTTCGATCCCCACATAGTGTCAAGTACCTTTGTAAGTCGCTTTGGATAAAAGTGTCTGCTAAATGACTGTAATCTAATGTAACAGCAGAGGGAAGTGCACACAGTAGGTATTTGTCTGTGGGTAACATTGATTAGTCTGGGCTTCAATAGAGAGTTTTGTTCCGCGATGGTGGAAATGCTGTTTAAGAGGCTTTTCTACCCTGACAAGAAGAATATTGTGGGGGGGAAACACTGATGCAGAAAAAAAATTCCTTTCTGGGAAAGATTTGGATCAAAATCTGATCAAAATAAAACATTTGCCATAAAACATTTTCTTCCCAAGAAAGATATGATATAAGGACATACTTCTTTCAATCCACTCCCTCCTCCCCCAATCTCCTGTGTACCTTTGGGCTTTGGCCTGCTCCTTCTCCCACTCTTTGAGGAATTTGGGCACCACCACCTCGGAGCTGTCCTGCTGGTTCAGAGACCACAAGTCTTTGGCCTCCAGGGGCTTTTTGTAGCCTTTAATGGCCATACTGAGAGAGAAACAGAGGTTCAATACAAATGTGTACCTTCAGCAAGATTCTTAACCAACAGTGAAGGAAGAGCAATTAACTGGTAACATAACGTGTGTGTGTGTGTGTGTGTGAGATCGGAAGAGCGTCGTGTAGGGAAAGAG
>CABFOQ010020025.1:12297-26056 GCA_900660455.1 Gephyroberyx darwinii
AACCCCCCTGTCTCTAGCGCGGTACATGGATGGGTTGAAATGTGCACACATCACCCCAGCTCCAGGCTCATCCTTGCTGTTACATAAGAGCCAAGCGAAGGCTTACAAATCAGATTATAACAGCCACAGGCCACACACTCACATACACATTCATTGAGGATAGAGGTCAGTGAAGCAACATCCAACCATTGGATTGATGCTGGCATGAGTCTGGGCAGAGGACAGATTGGTACCCAATCCTGTCTGGGTGCTTGTCCAACCAGACTGTACCAGGAAGCCTATCTGTGTTACATGAGTGTTGTGTTACACTTACATTTTAGCAGTACAGAGCCTGTTGTGTGTAGGTGTGTATGATCGTTCCCAGTGTTTTTGCCTATTTCTCTGTAGTCTTGTAAATCTTGTCGTCTTGGCGGGGGGCCGATCACCCCCACACTGGCTCTCAATATGGCCACCAGGATTTAAGCTTTACAAATGGATATTCCAAATCTCAGGAAGGACAATACGATTATAGATTTTCTCCCAAAGGCAGAATTAATATCTACGCACAATTAGATCCCTTCAGTGCCAAGTCCTAGAAAATCTGCTCAGTAGAAGGGAGCAGCAGGGGACTCTCTTCATTCTTTATCATATGTCCAACTGACCCTGGCCTCTCTCCCCCATCCTCCTGCTCTTCTCTCAAAGCAGGGGTGAGGAGAGATGAAGAAAGTAAGGAGGGAAAGTGAAAAATATACCTGGTGCACAGTCTAACTGAGAAACAGAAACAGGCTCAGCATGAAAAAATAATCTTGAAGGTAAAGAGCAAGTCAGCAGAGGATAGAAAAATAAAGATTAGATGGAAAGATTTTGCTTGACAGCCCCTAGAAGGGACAGGATAAGACGGGAGTATCTGTCTTCCACTATGGCGTTTAGGGAGATCCTTCCGCCCACATTCTCCCCTGCAGAGGAAGAAGGGACGGGTAGGAGCAGGTAGGTGCAGAAGAGGGTAGGGATTTTTTTAATGCTGTCAGGAAGAGTCAGATCCTCCTGTTATTGTCCAGCAGCCGGGGCAGTCCTGCTAATAGCCTCACTAATCGCTCTTGTCATTTTTAATCCCCCTCTCCACCCAGGGCGTATTTAAAGCAGGGGCCTCAGTGTGCCCAGCCAGGATTAGACTAGCGAACAGGAAAGGAGGGAGGGGGAAAGCGAAGGGGGGGGTGGAGAGGAGCAGCAGCAGCCTCCACGTGTACCTCATACTGGGCGCCATGTGACCGATTCTGTGGCTGACGCTAACGCTAACAGTACTGGCTAGCACAGAGGGACACTGACTGATGATGTGTTTCCTCCCCTGCTGGATAAGTCCTTGAGGAGCAAGGCTAGCGAGGAAAATTGTTCCTCTGTGTCATATAGCTAATAAAAGACTTTCATTGATTTCTGTCACACTGCCCAGAGATTTAGAGAGCGAGGGGTCATTTGAGGCAGTGCAGGGTCCCATGCCTTGAGTACAGATGATGTACGTGATTTTGTAAACATACACATACACGCAAGATTCTGGTGCAAACAAAAGCTTTGTTTTGAAATATCTCCAAAGGAGGTTCACAATAATAAAGGTGATGAGATTGCTTTAGGTGTTAGTGAAGGGGAGAAACTGCAAAAGCCACAACTGTTGTCAGTATATGAGTGCATTTCGATTGACAATTCCCTCTCGTCCAGCAGAGGACACAAACAAAGACGTGTAAAAATACGAGAACAAATACATCACAATCTCAGGATATGAAGCCAGAGCTTGTGTGTACATGAGTGTATATGATGCATGGTCACATATCAGTATCTATGTAGAGATTTGTTACAGTATTGATTGTACTGTGTTGTGCAGTAAGCAGCGTAATCTAATCCTGGACCAGTGTTTAAAACCGATTTAAGATCGACACTTTTGTTTGTGTGTCTCATCCCGGATGTTTTCCTCCTTGGCCCATTAATAGTCTTGACTCTAGTGTACAACCTTCTTGTTTAAAATCTCCTGTAATGGTTGCCAGTTTTCTAGTAATCTCATTGGCAGGTTCTATTTATAGAAGAGGAAATGCCTGCAGGAGAATCGTCTCCGCTGATTAAAAACTAGGAGTGGATTCCCATGACTTGTGAAGGTTTGTTTTTTGACGTGGCATTGAGGTTTTAGAAACAAGCACATTGTCTACCAGTGTTGGATTAACCTCCAAAGTCTGAAGCATATCATTTGTCAAATGGTTATGCTAAAGTAATCATTTAACACGTTTCTTCGTATTTTCCCTGTTAACCTTAAGAAACACTATAAACGCTTCTTAACTACTGTTGGAGAACATGTGCTTTGGAAAGGTGCCCTACTAGTCTGGGATGTTTTTTGATGGCTGAGGACTAGCATCACAGTGGAGCAGATCCTTACCAGTTTGTGTCTTGTTATAACGGCCACACGTACAAGTGCACTGCCTACTTTTGAGAACAGTAAAATGCATGATCGAGAGGCTCTGTTTTGTGACTGCAGCGGGCCTGTTATATCTGTTATGTCGGTTTTAAGCCCCATTGCACCTTCCTGCGTTACATTTTCACAAGGCCCTGTGAATGCCTGTGTGCACTAATAGGTTCCACTGTGACAATCAGGAGAGCATATCAGGACATGCTCTCCTGCCTGACCTTTGGCTGGAGCTCCTGGCAAGATTTCTGGGCTGTTTTCCTCTCTCCTTTTAGCATATTTAATCTGGTTTGATTTGCGAGGGTGCCAGTGGCAGAGAGATTGAGAATGAAGAGAGACGTTTAGCCTCCTCTGAACCATTTGATTTGATGGTTTGGCATGTTTATCCTGCAGTAAGTTCACTACAGTAGTCCTTCAAACTCCCTTTACCTGCTTCCACAATCCAATGGCTAGAGTATATCATAAATAACCCGGCCAAGACACAGTGTGCCTGTAAAAGCTATTCTATGCAGAGCCTCTTTGTCCAGAGGCTGCATGAGTCAGCTGCATGCATCAGCATTGTGCATGGTCTTCTCTACCATGAGTGTGTGGCGCTTTGTATATGATTTTCCAAACTGCAATGTCACTGGTTACATATCTTCTACGCCACTGCTGTTATTCCCAGAAGACAACTGCGCATTTAGTCAACGCTCTGAGGTTCACTTCACACTGCTGCCACTGCTGCTCAAGTCACCTTGTCCTGTCCTTCCCCTGCAGGGAGACTAATACAGGGGAGTAGAGAGGCAGAGAGTGGGTGATGAGAGAAGAGAGAAACAGAGGAAGAGAAGAGGTGGGTTGTAGAGCAAGATTAGGGGGACAGCTGAGGTGGGTGCAGGGCGACCTTGCCAGGTCCCTTGGGCGTAGAGAACACTGGTTTCCTGGCCATTAGGCAATTGTTGTTGTTTAACAGTGGTTGTGTTAAGTCGGGACATCACTGGGAATAAAGAAGACCAGGGAAAGCCGCTGGGAAAGCCAGGGTCATCTAAGTACTACCATCACAGTCCCATGGTTAATGGCTGTGGTGCACAACAACATATTCCTTCAGTGTGTTTGGATGCATTTTTTTCATGCATGTGAGGGCATTCTCGCCTACCTCTCCCTTCCATCACTATAGTAAACTGCTGTGTACTCTGCTTGTTGCGGCCATATTTGCCAAGTACTGCTCCCACTCTCTGTTTGTCTTCCACTTTGGATGTGTCTGGGGGCAGACACACAGTGACAGGAGCGAGGGGCGTCAGCTTCTCCAAAACAGCCACCAACAGCTCGTTTTCATTCCCCTGCCAAGCAATAGATCCCCACTGGCACTGTTGATGGAGTTGCTTTCCATCTATTTAACTGAATTTCTCTCTCTCCCTCTCTCTCTCTATATCCATCTCTATCTGTTATGTTTTCTCTCTGCTGAGTTTTTATAACAGCTAAATTAATCTTTGAACGCACACGCACACACTCTTACACACACGGTCACCAGTCAACACACAGTCTATTACCAAGCACATTGCTCCTATTGCACATAATTGATATTTCATGCGGTGCATCTTGATGTTTCTGTCTAGTGAAACATTTGATTATGGACCAGCCCCTGGTGTCTGCCTGTCACTGTAATGACTACTCATTTACTAGCAATTGCAGAGGGAGAGACATAGGCAGAGACAAAGTGTGTACGTGTGTGTGCGTGGAGGCTGTCTGCATCACGCAAGGCCACCCCCAGTCTCCTTATTGGATCCTACTGTGAGAGAGGCCTGGTCCCAACACACTTACAAACACATGTACACACACACACACGCTAACACATGCAGAAATACAGATATATTTCAGCGTTCTGCCTGGACACACGGCTCATATTCGTGCCTCCATCTTCTCCATCTCAATCATGAGAACACTGAAAGGATCGGACTGAAGGAGGGAAGAAATTACAGAAAGTTAGAGAGCCGGAGACACACACATCTGATGAGCCAAGCCTGGGCAGGTGCCTGTCTCCATGGCAACCGGCTCAAGGAGGATTTGAAGACATTGTAGTGATGTTTAGGGGATGCTGATGACTGGAAATGTGGATCACTGTTAGACTTACACTGCGTGTGTGTATGTGTGTGTGTGCGTTGAATAGCTGTCAGAATATTGAACTGTTTCAGAAGCAGGATCTGAAAAATACTTTCCTGAGATGACTTTTACAGCACCAATCCTCAGAAAGCCTTGCACTGCATATACTATTGTCACAGGCTTAGTGTTATAAACCTCCTGCTCTGTCTACGACAGATCACTCCTCTGTGTTTTACCTTTGAAAATATGTAACTCTCTTTGCTAGAATTCAATGTGTTACCTTTATTCATTTCTTTCCATGCTCTACCTTCTATCAGGCATACCTACCATACATTCTACCTTGGCATTTTTGAAGATCATTCATCCCCTCTCTTCCAGTACTACGTCATCACCAGCATGAAGCCAAATTCAAGAAATTCAAGAAAAATGTATCTAGAATTCATCCCTTCTGTCAAAGAAATACAAGTATAGTGAGAATATTTTTTTCCTTGAATAAAGACTTCACTGACCTTAAAGCCTTTTTTTCTGGTCCATCCTCTGAGGGCCGTGTCTGGCCTGGTTGTGTCAGATTGCTGCCCCCTCTGGGCATCTGCTTACATCACAGACTGGAGCTGGATGGCGGCAGAGCTGGCAAAGCTTATCAGCAGACAGAGAGAAAGAGAGAGGAGGAAGAGAGAGCCCAAAGCAATTTTTGTCCGACCGAAAACCCAATGTCACCCGCTCTGTGTGTTTGTGCCCGTGTGTACATGTCTATGTGCAATCCCTGAAGCCACATAGGATGCCAGGGAGAAGGGCCACAGCTCCAAACATGTTTCTGCCCATCCTTAATGCCTTCCTCTGTTTCTCTTTCTTTATCTCCCTCTCTACTCCTGCCTCTGTCTGTCAGTGATGGGGCGTCGCTGCGCTGCTGAACAGTGACCCTGACAGTGCCGTGTCGATGGCAGGCAATAACAGGCTGCATTTTGACTAGACTGAGTTAGAGGGCATGTGTGTATAAGAATTTGTAGGTGCAGATGTGAGTGTGTGCTGTACGTGTACTGTGTGTAGCTATGTGAGCATGTCTGTGTGTGTGTGTGTGTGTGTTTGAACACTCGAGAAAGTGTTAACTGATAGGAGACGCCGTGCCCGTTAATGGCACACTAATCCCAGGTTTACTGCATTAAAGGTCATTGGCAGTGAATTGAGCAGCTCAGCTGACCTTTTTTATGTAAGCACTGGTGTGAATACAGTGGGAGGTGCGCCATGCTGTATTACAGTATTAAATGAGATGGGATTCTATGTGTGAAACACAAGGTCAAGCTGTTACCCCCCTCTTATTTATTTGGCATTATCTTAATTGGAGTAGAGAGGTTGTGACTTGCTGATGACAAAGTAGACACAACATACGAGGGATTCAATTGCCTGGTTTCCACTGCATGCACTTTACTCCAAAACAGTCATTATTTTTCACCTTGGTGTCTATGTAGTTATGATGTGTCAGCCAGGCTATAGTTTCAAATAAGAATATAGTTGTTATTATAAACATTGGTTACTTCAGATAGCCCCTGTTGTGGAAGAATAGAAATACAAGCAACCAATGAATCAGTAACAGCTCTTTTATTTGTTGTATTTGTAAATATTATATAGGTGCAAAGCTTGAAATGATGATTTTTCTTACTTGATCAGTCTTTTTGTCAGAGTTGTTTTTTCATGTCACTAGAATTATGAATCTCTTTCCAATATTGAGAACTGTAGAAATGCATTTGACCTCTCTGCGAGTTACAGTGCCATTTCATACCTGCAGTTCAGCACTGCAACAGTCATTCTCTCAAGGCAACAAAGGCTTTTAAATGTTAACAACCTTCTCTTTTTTTTGTTGCAGAGAGTGAGTGAGAAAGTGGGAGGTGCAGAAGGAACGAAACTCGATGTGGACTTTACTGAAATGGAAAAGGCAAGAATCCACATTTTGTGTGTGTGTGCGTGTGCGTGTGTGTTACAGATCCATAAATTGTTTCATTGCTGTTTTATTTCTCTTATATTCTCTCGCCATCTTTATCCATTACCTATTGAGGGTTACTATCCACATCTTTCTCTCAATTCCTATGCAACCCCCTTTCTCTCTGTGGTTTGTAGAAGGTGGACACCACCAGTAGGGCAGTGATGGATATCATGACCAAGACTACTGAGTATCTGCAGCCCAACCCGGGTGAGATAGACTGATTATCTACAGTCATTACATCCATGGATGGTTGTCTATTTAGAACAAATGTAACTCATACAAAACAAAGTTGCATTAAAATAAAACGCACAATTGTTTGCACACAACAAATTCCAAAAACATTTATCCATTGTGTCTTCTGATTAAAAAAGTTAAACTGGCTGGGACATTTAGACCAGAGCTGTATGGTTTGACGAGTGGTTTTGCCTCTCCAGCTTCCAGAGCCAAGATGACCATGATCAACTCCATGTCTCGGATGCGGGGCCAGGAGAAGGGACCAGGCTACACGCAGGCTGAGACCGTCCTGGGAGAATCCATGCAGAAGTTTGGCAGGGAGCTTGGAGAGGATTCTAACTTTGGTGGGGCACAGCACAATTTTTCGCAAAAGTTATTCACTCAAAGTGCAACTAGCTGCTGACACTTTTTTTTAGGCCAGATAAGAACATCAAGGACACAGCAACAATGTTATGAAAAATGCATGAGCCTATTTTCAGGACTAGATGCCGGCGGTTTGCTTTGTTATTTAGTTCACAATTGATGCCATTATAATGTAGTAATGTATGAGACTGTAGACTGCAATGACACAATGTTAATGAAGAGGAAAACCTTGTCAGATAGGTATTGAAAAGGAAAACGTTTTTCTTTTTCTGCACAGTCCTGACACTGACCTGCGTATGAATGACGTGCTTTTCGTGTGTATTGTCCTTAGGCCTTGCTCTAATTGATGCTGGGGAGGCCATGCGTGAGCTGGGGGAGGTTAAGGATGCTCTGGACATGGAGGTCAAGCAGAACTTCATTGATCCACTGCAGAACCTCCATGATAAAGATCTCAAGGAGATCCAGGTACGAACACACACATCTGCTTACATCTGGCATCAGCTGGCTCTCTGTAAGAGCTCCGTCAATTTTTACTGCGCAGGGGGGAAAGGAAGCTCAGACCTTCGCCTGCTCAGTTGCAAAACACAATTACATCAATCGTCCTGCCTGACTGCTGAATCAATAACTCTTAATCAACAGTGAACACACAGAAGCACTTCATTTTTTTATCAGTAGAAAGATCAACTTGGATACCCTAAGGAAGAAACAGATGAGTGATCTAAATTCAGATTCACTGTCTGATCCTATTGGATAACACATAGTATGTCACCAGTCGCTGTTCTCTGCTCCTCTTTTTCAGCATCACCTGAAGAAAATGGAGGGTCGCCGTCTGGACTTCGACTACAAGAAGAAACGTCAGGGCAAGGTGACAGATGATGAGATCAAGCAAGCACTGGAGAAATTTGATGACTCCAAGGAGATTGCCGAACAGAGCATGTTTAACATACTGGAGAGTGACGTAAGGATCATACGTGTTTCCCCGCCGTTCCTCCCAAATGTTTCAGGGGTTTTTTTGTGTCTGTTAACTATGTCTATTTGTTCAACCATCTCTCGCTTTCCACTGTTAATGTATCCAACCACCACATCCACTTGCTGTTTCCCACCAGCCGGATCTAACACTCGCCCCTGCGCCTCTTGTATTTATCAGCAGATTGAACAGGTGAGCCAGCTGGCCGCACTGGTCCAGGCCCAGGTGGAATATCACAGCAGGGCTGCTGAGATCCTCACACAGCTCTCCAGTAAGATTGAGGAACGGTCAGTACTGACACTTACCATCCCACTGGAACTTCAACTTTCTTGTTTGAAGAATGTACTTATCATGATATGTAGAATTTGACTACTTGAGTTCAAACTTTACACGTTTTTGAGCCTGCCGCTTTCCAATGCATGCAACATTCAGAAGCGTTTCTGTCTATCCCACATTGCAGGATAAGGGAGTCCTCTAACAAACCCAGGAAAGAGTTTATTCCTAAACCACGCACGTCCCTGGACTTCTCCATCAGTGAGAACCACAATGGAGGCATCCACAGTGGCGCTGCGAGGTCCCCAGGTGAGCCCAGTAATACGAACATCATCGGTCCTGTCCAGAAACTTGCCCTGGTACCTACATCGTGGTCTCTTACGTAGGAGGATCCCATTAAGGCATCTTCATAGGAGATGATGTAGTAGTATTACCTGTAAAGGATAGTTTCTGGGCTGGACCAATCAAGTCTATGTACCAATTCATACATTTTCTCTCATTTTACCCTCGCTATATCTATATGTATTTCTACATCTACCTGTCTATGTTGGCCTCGTCTTTGTCTGTATTGTATCTTTCCTTTTCCCGGCACTAAACCTTTTCAGTTGTTATCCATACTGTACAGTGCATTCGTCAATCTAGAACAACCGAATACAAACATGCACTCTTCTCTTTCCCCTTATGATTTTTGTTTTTTCTTCTAGGAGCCAGGTCTCCAGGTGAGCCTCGGTCAAACTTGCCCTTTTTCTGTCAATACGTTTCTGTCTGTGTGCTCATCGCCTCACGTTTTCAGCATCATCCTTTCATCTACAGAGCAGTCTATTGCACATCTACCACTTTGTTGTCCTCATCCTTGCGTTTGCTTTCTCTCTCCCCTTTGCAGCAAGGTCCCCAGGTGAGCCAATAGTGAATCCCGGAAAGATACAACAATATCTCTTCCATCACTCCGTCACTTTGTTTTTCTGTCCGCCTCTCTTTCTATTTGTCTGTCTAATATAACCATAACCATAACCAACCAGCACAATTGTTGGACTCAGGTGGCACTTGTATTGCTCCAGATATGTTGGACTTAATCAAAATAGCAGAAGAAACAAGTGCTGTCCACACACTGTATAACAGCGCCAGCGGAAAAGCCTTTGCTGTTTTCAGTCTCCTGATCCATCTCCTGTTTCTTTCTGTCTGCCTCCTTGTCTGCCTTACAACCTTTTTTCCAACTTACGCTTCTTCATTTTTTTTTTTTGTGATGGGTGACCTCTTCATTGCTGCATCCATTTATCCATCCATCCATCATTCATGCATCCATCTCCCAATTATAGCAAATGCTATGAAACATAAACGCATCTGCTCTTCTTTCTCCTTTGCTTTTTTCTCCTTTCCCTCTTTGCAGCAAGATCCCCAGGTGAGCCAAGAGTGAATTGGCAAGAGATGCAATATCTCTCTATCACTCTTCTCCTTATTCCTATGTTTTCAGTCATTATAAGAGTCTCTACTGTGGTATTGAAAGTTGATTTTGTGTATTTCTGTCTGTATTTTGGGTTGCAGTGCAGCTTGTCTGCAGTGCAGTTTCTGTCTAACCCCTGGTTTCTCTTTTTTTTATGTTTTACGTTTGTTTGCTGAACATCATTTCTCAATCACTGATAATGAAATGTTTTTTGCCTTGTCTCCTCATCCTCTCTCTCTGCTTCTTTCTCCTACTCTCTCTCTTCCCTCCCTCTCCCCCTTTCAGCCAGGTCTCCAGGTGAGCTTTTCACAAGAGACATGATTTTATCTCTATCATTATAACCTCTTATCTATGTATTTTACCTTGTACTGTACCTTTTAACTCTTTTTCTCTCATCTCTCCAACCTTCTCTTCCCTTTATCCAGCCCCCATGGACCAGCCGTGCTGTCGTGCACTCTACGACTTCGACCCTGAGAATGAAGGTGAACTAGGCTTCAAGGAGGGTGATATTATTACCCTGACCAATAAGATCGACGACAACTGGTACGAGGGCATGTTGCACGGCAACTCCGGCTTCTTCCCCGTCAACTACGTGGATATCCTGGTGCCACTGCCCCACTAGGACAGAGGGTTGCCCAGCATGACAACCAGCCACGTTTTCAACGGCAGTAAAGCAATTCCTGGCCTCCAGTCCCCTGCATTCCCAGTTTCCCTCTCCCAAACATTCCTACCAACCACCCTTACTCCACTAAAAGGAGGAAAAACAGCAACAACAATAACAAAGATATGAATGAGATTGACTAAAATGAACAAAAGCATGGCGTATGCACCAATTGAGTGTGAAAACAAGCTTTCAAAGTAAATGAGGAAAAATGAGCAATGATGTCATTGCTTTGCCCCCCCAGGAGTTACCTTCAGGCTTCCGTAGACATTTGATCCATTTCTGTCCTGGCTTTGTCTAGGTTTACGTTGGCTGTTAGTCAGTTTTTCAAAATCACAGTTTCTCTCATTCACCGTACTTTGTGGAAACCTCTAGATAGCACTTTTTCTCATTCTCACATATTGGGAATATTTGGTTCACGTGCTTCATGTTTGTTAGAGACTGTAGATCAAGCATGTTTTCAAATGTTAATGTTTTATCAAATTATGTTTGAGCTGACATGTTGTGTTTAATTATTCCTCTTTTTAATGGTAGTCCTCTGTTGGCACGCTCGGACAGTTTCCCAGAGAGACCACATCTGTTTCGCTCTCTGAAGACTGTCCGAGCGATGTCCTCACATCTGTGTTTTAATTGTTCTTTGACAAAGTTCGTAGACAAATTTATCTAGATCTAAAACTAACAACCAACATTAGACACAGTATGTTTTTTTTTCTGAACAGATCTACATGTGCGCGTGATTGGTCATATGTGGTTTAGATACCAAAGTTACCTGAATTAACCTGAATCGACTCTCAGCAAAGATTTCAAGACAGCTAGGCATCAGTAGCAGATCTCCTTCATGCTATTCAGAGGGTAAAGCTTGCAATCTACAGTTCTTTGGTATTTTTCAAAGGGGTAAAATTGTATTCTTAAGTATGTTACATTACATATTTGAGCCAGTGATCAGTGAAGTGATGAACATGAATTGCAAAAAAAAAAGCAAATTGTGAAGTTTAAACCGTTTGAAGTGACGTAAAACAAACTTGGTGCGTTTGCTCAATATGAAATAAGTTTCAATCCTCCAATGTGTATTTTATCAACGACTTGGAAATATTGTGAAAAATGGTTGATGTATTGTGATATAATAACTTATAGGAGTTTACTGCTCATTGGGGTAGCTGTTTCCTCTGCAGCGGAAAGCGTAGCTCTCTCTGCCGTATCAGAATCCCTGTTAGTCAGGTAGTGTTTCGTAGTCTAGCTGTCTATAAGCCATTGGATAAGATAAAACGAGACCTAGCCAACGATCTGTCTGATCGACGGAGTTCACAAATGAGAAAGAGAATACAGTTTCTTTTTTCTCAGTGGCAATATTTTCTTCAGTGAAATGAGTATTAGTAATTAGGTGCAAAGTACACCCACAATCTCCTTCCTCCGTGATATTATTGATACAGAAGAAATGCCTATAGCTTTCCCTTTCCAAATTGTTGAATACATACACTATGCTTGATTTTCCCAAATCTGCTATATGGTAGTACGCAGTATTATGTGGGCCCAAGGGATCCAGACTTTTCTGTAATCGATGTTACTGATGTTGCAGAAATCTTATCAAAAGCAACTTTGATTACTGTATCGGCAGCCGAGCAGTTAGGCGCTGCTGTAGACGCATTAGCCCTGGTCTTTTATTCCCTGTAATTTCATGGATTGCAACTTCCAGTGGCTTGCCTGGCAATGCATTACCCTTTTGCAAAACAATCTGTGAGTATGGGGCAATAATACTATTGTTTCACCCACCTTGTAATAATGTTGTTTGTGTATTTAAGGGAGGCGTGTATTTTTGGGTTTGCATACTATACGCGTTATTCACAGGGAAGGAGTTACAGACAACCTCCAATGCTGAGGTGTATCTGATTTACTGTTTCTGACAGTGTTCATTTCAGCACTAAAACAAACATGGATGTCTCTTTGATAAAAGGACCAATTCATGATATAGAATAACACTATTAATGTCAATGCAAAACTGAGACCCCATATTAAGTGTTGTTACTTTCCAAAGCCAAGCACAACTTTTACCTGGAAGTATCATTTGTTGGCTGGAGAAAAATATTGATATAGCTTGAAGTGGTCGTGCATTTATTTTTTTTATTAAAGGCTATATAATTCATTCCTTTTTTTCTCGTTCTCTTTTTTTTTAAAAACAATTGTGTGTATCTTTGCCCTCAATGAGGACTGTACAGCTTTTCTGTGTTTTGTTTTCACCTTGTGTGTATAGTCGCGCATCTACAGTAATGTATCTTATTTTTGTAACCGTGATAAAGTATACACATATAGATGTATATATACAATATATTCAGCAATTATCCAGAAGCAATGTGAAGGGAGGGATTCTCTGTGCTGCACATGATTGTTTTTGAATTATTTTGGGGGGGGTTTTCTTTTGGTTTTCTTTCATTCCAGCACTGGATTACAAGGCGGTATGCTTGATGTAAAAAAATGTGGTGATAAAAGTCTATCAATGTAAGTTATTGAAATAAAGACCGAGACATGGTTATTGGCCTGCTGACTGTCCTGGTGCTCTGGTGACCCACATCCACCTACCCAGCCATTATGCCTCTCTGGATTTTGGCCCAAGAAGATATGCCAGTACGATATCAGATATGAGAAACTAGTGCTCTGCATATTGCATGTAGAGCAAAGCTGTATTGGTGAAATTATTACATAGCTTGCTAACCAGTTATTTTACTATTATATTTTGCTAACTGCTGTTGTTTATAAAATATGGAGCACACTCAAGGACTTAGCAAATAATGGAAGATGGATAAATTATTAATTCTCCTATTAGCAAGAGGATAATATTGTAAGAATCCAATAGAAAATAGGTCAGGTGATAAACTCTTGTTTGTACCTCAG
Organism: Gephyroberyx darwinii; assembly: GCA_900660455.1. Taxonomy (NCBI): domain Eukaryota; kingdom Metazoa; phylum Chordata; class Actinopteri; order Trachichthyiformes; family Trachichthyidae; genus Gephyroberyx; species Gephyroberyx darwinii. The sequence goes on from CABFOQ010020025.1 coordinate 25,599, forward strand.
GAAGATACAATTGAAATGTCTTCATAAACCTGGTACTGGAATCTTGCAGAAGTCACTGCAGCCCATTACAACCAATACAGCTGCATGCATTTGTCATCATGGTGCAAGATGCTAGAGCTGTCATGTTTAGAGGCTGCGTGATATGAAAGTTAGGAATATGTAGGTTGGGATATACAATGGTTATCCAAAAACATTTTAGAACAATACTATACAGTTATCACACCAATATCATGCTACTACAGGTCAAAAGTTATACCACAGGTAATTCTATAGTAACATCATTGGAGGTAAAACAAACCACAAAGGCAATGTGGTAACGATAAACTCACTATAGAATCTTCTAGGACTAGTATAGTGATATTTCGTTAGGGAAATGAACACAGCACTTCACATTTGAGGGATACAAGCCGGGTCTCATTGATCTGACACAATATGCTATCACTCACTGTATGTAGGGC
>CABFOQ010020026.1:2708-17384 GCA_900660455.1 Gephyroberyx darwinii
TGACTTTGCATCACCAAGTATTTTAGTTTCAAGGGACTCCAGCCTAATTCAAAGTCTGTTGTGTGTCGGCCTGTCAATGTAGCTGTTGGGGGGGGCCTTCATCCTATATAAGGGGTTCAAAGAAATGCAGAGAGAGAGAGAGAGAGAGAGAGAGAGAGAGAGAGAGAGAGAGAGAGAGAGAGAGTCTCAGAGACTCAATGTCATTGTCTATCAGTGTAGTGACTGCCAGTAGCTCTAAAGCAGCTTTGTTGCAGTGCTGGTCCTCTCCTTTCCTACTGAAAAGAATAAGTCTGCCAGAGCGGAGACAACCAGCTTTCAAACTGGCTTAATGTGCTGTAAAAAAAAACGACAGTCAAAAAAATAGCAGCGGGCATACAGAGCACCATGCACAACTATATTCCCTGCTTTACTTTTAATTCTTTGGATTTCTTCAAATGATGTGCTAACATTGAAAACCATTCTTGGCAAAATCGCTGATGTTGGGTGAAAACTTTGTATCTCCAAAGTGTCAATATTTCAGGAAAAAAGTTTCTCAATTTGATTTTCATAAACCCAAGGGTTGTAGAGTTTTATCAGCCCATAGAAGAGCATGTAACTGACCTGAATTTAAAACACGAAACATTGGAGTTACAAAGTTTTCAGTCAGCAGCGGTGACATGTAAGTGCTGCTGCATGGACATGCGACCACGGTTGACATTTACTGATGAATCTGTTTGAAACTGACATAAGATAATCTGAAACTTTAATGATGCCCATTTGGAAATTGGGACGTTACGGTACTAGATAGTAAGAGGATATATAGCATGGAAATATATGAAATTGAAACAATTGAACGTGTTTGCAGAAATGTATGAATGAAAAGTAGGAAACATAATTAGCACCATTAAGTGTTACTGTTTCCTTTCCCTCTACATTACAGTATGCCACTGACTACAAGATGGTTGCGGTAGGAAATGACACCAATGGAACCCTCCTCTATCAAAAGGTATGAACGGCAGAATCTCATAAGCACATATCACTGCTGTCATGTGGAAACCTTGTTGTTCCAATGTCACTGATTTCCAGGTTTTAACTTCACCTGAAGGAATACATGGGTTGATCAAATCCTACCACCCCTGGCCTCACAAAACCCTTTCAAAACACACAATTAGCTTTTGTGGTGTCTCAATTGGCTTTAGTGATGTCACAATTGGCTATAGTGATGTCACAATTGGCTTTTCGTATTTCACATTTGAATTTTGTGATGTCAAAATTGGCTTTTGTGGCATCTCAATTGGCTTTAGTGATGTCATAATTGGCTTTACATGGCTCTACATAGAGCCTTTATAGTGCTGTAAATAACCATTTAAAATATCATCCCAAATCAGCAGTATTAAAAAAACTTTTAATGAACCACACTGGATTCTTTGATATCTTGTTCACAAGTTTTTTTAATTTAACAAATCAGAAGGTCCTTTTGAGTCATTACGATTCTATGCTTAACCACTACCCTAACCAAAGAACCCTCCTTTTTCTGTGTGCATACAGTCATTTATCATAATATTTTGCTTTCGCTTGATGCCCAGCACAAAAGGATCTGTTAATATAATCTTCATTAAATTTATTCAGATTCAGTGATTTTCAGACATTTTTTTCTCTGGGGTTCCACAGTTTGAACTACTGCATGTAGTCGAATGATCAGCACTGCGTACCTCTTTGCCATATGGATACAGTCACACACTTAAGCATTTGAGTCCATGCTCACACGCTCACACATCTGCACATGCATATACACACACCCACACACACACACTCGAATTTCACCTTCGTTTTGTCCTCTGTCACATACAAAATCTACTTCCAGAAAATCTAGCAAATAGTAGGATATAAAAAATAGCCTACAAAATACCGGTAGTTTTGGCATTTGGTGTGGTTTGGTGGTCTTTGCTAGACCAATGGAAACATGTCAGGGTTTATTTGTAATGTGGTTTTAATTTTGAGCAATGCTACCACTAACAATACCACTGGCATGAGATCGTCTCGAGCATGGTCTCATTTGTTTTCAGGAATTATACCAAGGTATATTAATATATCTAAATGCTACACATAGCACCTTTAAAAGGAACAGAAGCATGGGAAAATTCAGTCAAGGTCACTGCTGTCCACTGTGTCTAGATAAACAATTCTGTAGGTCAAACAAATATCTCGTTGAAAAGAGAAGGTTTAGCAACAGTTAATCCTTGGAGAGGCAGTTTGCTCTGAGCAGGTTCTTTGGCTTGTTGTCTGCTTGGTAGAGCATTAGAATAATGTTAATAAGAGCATGGACAAGTGTGCAAATACAGAAAAAAAAGGAGCAGAGTGGACAGTCACCCATGGGTGCAAATATCAGGTCAGCTGATATTTGGATGAATGAACTTGGTCATATGAGCAAGTGGAACGGGGTGAATTTGTCATTTTATAAGCTCACAGTCAATAATACCTTACCTGCTTTGTGGTTTTCAACACTCAAAAACACACTTTTACTTTGGTGGAACATCCTTTTTAACACACATACTATATAGGAGTTTGATAGAGGATGACAATCATTCGTTCATTAATCCTTGATGACTACTACTAAAAAAAAGGCTAAATTACTATGACTCAGGACAGAGAAGGAAATAATATTAACAAACTTAATTTCTACTTTGCCATATTTTGTATTAAAAGTATTGGATTAGGAGTGAGAAATAAGTACACCGGCAATGGGGAAAATCAACCAGAGGGGAGATACAAGGTTTCTGCAGGACACTGACAAAGTGTGTGTGATAATGGGCTACACACTTTTTTTAAGTGGGGTGACAGGGTGGCATGCATCTGGTCTACTGAAGAGTCCACGAGCAAGACACTGAATTCCTACCAGCTCCAGTGTGATGTTCTGTAGCTGACCCTGACCTCCCTGTGAAGGGGGACAAGAGAAAACAGATTTTTTTTTCTCTGTGGGGATTAATAGAGTATCACATTATTTATTGTTACATTATTTATTTCTACACTGGCCGATCATTTTGCCAGTTTCAAGAATTTCACTTGTTTCATTACAATATGATTTGTTTCATAAGAATATAAGATAAGAATACATAAGAATTCCATTTCAGTACACCCTGAAATCAGTGAAGTTTCTTTTTCTATCTGCCAGTAAATTAAAATAAATTCACTTTAATCATCTTGGACCTGAAGAGAAAAGGAGGCAAAAAAGAGACAGAAAAATATCTTCACAACATTGATAAATGCACGCTCTGCTACCAAAAATGTAGAAAAAACTGCAAAGTGCAAATACCAGCAGACAAATGCTTCTATATTACATCTTTAATAGTGTCTAAGTGTTCAAAGTCCCAGAACCCTGTGTTTGAACAGCTTAAAGTAAGTGACACAACTCTGAATAAAAGATAAAGTTGCAAAGATGTTTTTTGCAGTGTATCTGGCCATGTCTTTCTGTCCGCCAGTGTGTTGGCCAGTGGACAGGTTAGTGTGACCGACCAGTCATGCACTGAGATGGGGTGTCAGTCTAAACAGGGAACAAACGCTGTGTTTGCCAGCTGCCTGGTGGAGCGCTGGCCGCAGATTTCCAGAGTGCCACTGAGCTTTTGTCTCGGCAGATTCAGATGTAGCGGATGATGTGTGAATATGATGGGTTTGTTAAGAAAGAGAGAGAGAGGAAGGGAGGGAGGGTGCGAGAGTAACAGAGACCGTGGCTATGCTCCCATTGGCCCATGAGTTGGGGGATTCATTCTCGGCATTGGTCCATGGTATTTTGGTCTGTCGGTGGGTAATAGTGGACCGTCACCTGGTGCCAAGGGATGAGGCTGGTGTAGCTGTGGGAGCGCTCGGGACAATGGGAGAGGACTCAGCCCAGGATTTGCCCCTGTCTTCTCTGCTACCCATCATTCTTTTCACTGAATCCTTCGCTATTACCACTACCCCATCCAACCACCCAGCCTTCATCCGATCCCTCTGGCCATCTGCCCCGCCACACTCCAGACATGTTGAAATAACACAGGTGTCGTGTTGCCCCCTGAACTGATGGACGCATTGAAAAACTTTTTAGGAACTTAGAAAGGATAGAAATTATGTCACATTTTGGATTTTGTGATATCACAATTGGGTGTTGTGATGCCACAATTAGAGTAACCTCTCCCCTTGATCAACGACTGGATCTTAATCTATATTTGCAAAGACTTTTCAAATGTTGGCCCATTCGGCTTCTTTGAGTCATTATGGTATTTTTTTCCTTTTAACTCCTATGACTCTACTGTCTCCTAAAGGTGCCTGTTGGTACAGACACAGATGGCATGAACATCCTGGGTCTGGTGCTGTTTGCCATGGTGTTCGGTGTGGCACTGAGGAAGCTGGGAGACGAGGGAGAGGAGCTCATCCGCTTCTTCAATGCCTTCAATGAAGCCACCATGGTGTTGGTGTCCTGGATCATGTGGTGAGTAGGGTTCAAGAGCCATATATCGGTCTAACTTTCATGGCCGAAGTGACCTGGGCCTGAAATGAACATAATGTTGGTATGTTGTCATGGCTTACTGGCCTATCAGTTCTGTTAGTTACTTTTTTTCCCAGATGAGCTCCTAACTCCTCTGCCTCTCAGGTATGTCCCCTTTGGCATCATGTTCCTGGTGGGCAGTAAGATTGTGGAGATGGAAGATGTGGTTCTTTTGGTCACCAGCCTGGGAAAGTACATCTTCGCCTCCATCCTGGGCCACATTATCCACGGAGGCATTGTCCTGCCCCTCATCTACTTTGGCTTCACCCGCAAGAACCCCTTCAGTTTCCTGTCAGGCCTAATCACGCCTTTCACCACCGCCTTCGCCACCTGCTCCAGGTACACCATCACATCCATCACATCACAAGGTTGCAGGGAAGCTATTGGCTGTGCTAATAGGGATCTTCACGAGGAGGGTTGGACCAAAATAAAACACATAAATTCCATAAGTAATCTCAAAAAGGAGTAAAAGGCAGCGCAGGCCACAAATAAGAGTCAAAATGATGCATTCCTTACTTGGCTTGCTGGCTGTGTTTGAGCATTCATACAGCAATTAGCTTGAGCCCAGGAACATCATTGCAGCATAAAGAAGCAAGCAAACCATTATATCTCATTATCATTAGTTCTTTGTACTTCACGAATTATTGACTTATTTTGTGATATCACGATTTACATTCACGCACATGATAAGAACAAAAATCTAGGAAAAAAAGTGAAAAATTACTTTTTCCAAACAGAACATTTCTATACATTGTTGGGATTTTGGTATTTCATATGGAAAATCATTTAGGAGGTGCGGTTTAACAGGCAAGGTAAAACCCTGTAAATTTACACCCACACACACACACACACAAACAGGAAAAGCTGTGGTGACCGGATTAACTATTCCTAACTCTCTGAATCCTGTTTTGCATATACTGTGCATACCTGTGTCTCTCTTGCAGTGATTTGGGGTTAGAGAGCCTTGAATGTATAATATAGCAAGAAACGTCTTTCCCCACCTGCGTTTGGTTTTAGTTTCACACTAAGGTCTGGATGCACACATGAAAACATGAAAAAATCCTGAAATTATTTGCACACTTTGAATATACAAGTGTACACAACATGAGCGAGAAAAAACACTCAAACATCATACTCGTGAGATAAATTTAAAAACAAGAAAGCACCACAAGACAAAAGCATCCCAATCTAAACATCACATAGATGCAGTCATGTGCAGGTAGACACAAGTAGCAAGATTCCCTGCATTTCCATCACCTCTAAAGTTTTCCTTCCTCTCCTCCCTCCAGCTCGGCAACTCTTCCCTCTATGATAAAGTGTGTGGAAGAGAATAACGGCGTGGACAAACGCATCAGCCGCTTCATCCTGCCCATTGGGGCCACCGTTAACATGGATGGGGCGGCCATCTTCCAGTGCATCGCTGCCGTCTTTATCGCTCAGCTCAACAATGCCGAGCTCAATGCTGGACAGATCTTCACCATCCTGTGAGTGGAGGGTGGAGGAAGCAATGTTTGAGGAATATACTAGGTTTATGGTAGATTGTGCTATTGGTTAACTTCCCTGTGAAATGATGAGAACATAGGCACCAATATTATCCATGTGTCCCTGGTAGATAGTTGACTAGGGTGCTCCATGCTAACACTTTAGCATACACTATATTGAGTGATACTAGTCTCCATACTAATACTTCAGCATACACTATGTTGAGTGATAGTAGGCTCCATGCTAACACTTGAGCATACTCTATGTTGAGTGATAGTGGGCCTCATGCTAACAAGTAGCATCGCTGATAAATGGAATAATGAGTAAACTTTTGAAATGAGTTACAATTTATTGTAATAAAGTTACAATAAGTAACATATTAGTTTTTTGAAAATAACAAGCTTGACACTGGTTCTTGACACTTGACACTGACACTGGTAAAGCAAAGTGATGAAACTGTGATCATGCTGCCTTCAAATGCTCCTCATAAACTGCTACTTCCCAGTTCAGAAGTTGTTGTTGTTCACACCTTTGCCACATGATGAACAAGGGACACCTTTGTTTTCTCACACCAAATAGTTTAAGGTTAATTCTGATCATTAAAATGTACTACTACTAATTTTTATCATTCATAATTTTTTTTGAATTTTTATTATTTCTAGAGTGACGGCCACAGCCTCCAGTGTCGGCGCAGCCGGCATCCCAGCTGGGGGCATTATCACTATCGCCATCATCCTGGAGGCCATCGGCCTGCCCACCAACGACCTGTCCCTCATGCTGGCTGTTGACTGGATTGTGTGAGTAGAGCATGTGAACTCAGAGGCTCTTGCAAGGGAGAGCACATAAACAGATACACGCACCCACACCTGCACTCACATGTGCACGATACACACTTGGAAATATAGAGAAACAATAGCTTTGCCATCTTTCTCTTATGTCCATATTGGTTTGTTTATTGTTGTTGTGACGGTATACCTGTATGTGCGTATTTGTGTGTATGAATATGTGTGTGTGTGTTTGTGTGCTCGTACAGGGACCGAACCACCACAGTGGTGAATGTGGAGGGCGACGCTCTGGGCGCAGGGATCCTCCACCACATCAACCAGCAGGAGATGAAGAAGCAGCAGCAGCAGCAGCAGCAGCAGCAGGAGGACGAGGAGCTGGCGGAGGTCCGGGTGGAGGCAGTGGCCAACATCCAGGCTGAGGAGGAGACCTCGCCGCTCGTCACGCACCAAACCAAAGCCTCAGCGGCTACACCGGAGGCCATCGAGTCTGTCCTGTGAACTCTTTGAGACATTTTTCGTGCTACCCGACCTTTCTACCTTTCTGCGGTTGTGATTTTGCTGCTGATGGGACCTCACCCTGATGAGGTCACTGGTCGTTTCAAAAGTGTCATAGCTACAATCTAGCTGAAGAGTTGAGCGCGTCTAGTGCTGCTGTAAGTCTTTTAATAATAGGTGGGCCAAGTTGTCAACAGCTGGGTTTCCATCCGAACGTTTTGGTGAATTTTGATAAAGTTTCCTCAATATTGAAAAACATTTTTTTATGCTCTCTTGAGGCAGAAAAGGTTTTTGTTGATTAAGAAATTATATGTTAGTGGTGGAAACGCATTTGGCAAAGAATTAATCATTGTGTCTGTGAAATATCTGTCCGCCACAAATTCCCAGAAATGCCGTAAATGTGAATGTTTTCCGTCGTGGCTCTGTTCTATGTTCAGATGCATTTCCATTTTAGTTTTCCCCAATATTTCAAACGTTTGCCTAAAATTTGCGTAACAGTTGGATGGATAACATGTGTTTTCAAAGTCACATCAGATCCAAAAAGGGAAGTATTTTATGCCAGGTTTGAAATTTTTGTGAATGTGTAATAATGTGGAGGAATATTTACAAGATCTGCCCCAGACTGTTGTCAACAGACAACGTGAATCATTAAACCTTCATATGCTAGGCTAGGCATTTTGGGGACATGGCCTATTTAATTAGTGACACGCTGGCCCTTTATGGTGAAGCATATTGGAATTTGGATCACATGAATGAGTGTGTTTACCTGCAGACAGTCTGGATATTAGCTTGTATCCCAGTTAAGCTCTTATATGGGATTAAGCTGTATTATATCCCCCTCATTTTATCCCTGTATGCCTGAATGAACAGGCATACAGGAAAAATTTAAAAAAAACCAACGGGATAAGGGATGCATGCGTGCCTTGGTATCCCACCTAATATCACTATACTCGATCTTCTTCTGGTTTCTTCATAATAGAGGTATCATGGAGGTCCATTGGATAATTGGCTGTACACAAATAATGAATACAACCAGACAAGAAAAAGAGAGATACCTGAAAAAGACTGTTGTGGCATGGGTGTAGGTGAATTCAGTAATGTTCTAAGTAAAGCGAATGGTCCAATGAAGTAGATTTGTTTCCAAATGTAGGTTACTGTGACTCAGTAAACTATCTTGTCTTTAGCCCTAGTCTCTACTCCAAAACACTCTGAGTTGGAGCTTGAGAAGAGTCAGCTCAGTTGACCTGAACAAACTGTTAGCTAGTGAACTAGCCAGCAGGCTAATTTAGTTAATGTTAACATGTGACTACACAAAATCAATCGGATGATGATGAAATCAACCATATCTGTGTGTTCACAGCTATTTGTTGGGTTATTGGGTTTTATCTGGGTTATTGTTACATGATATTTAACAGGACTTTTCCAGTTGGATATTGGGTTACTTGTAAACACACTCATTGTGTCCATGTAAAACAGTCTGTGAGTTCAAACAGACGTTGCATAAATATGAATATATGACAAAACTGTGCACACTCCATTCACCCATTTATTGAGTGGATATCGTACAGTGATCGCTCAGAGGTCATAAAGAGTTCACTCGAAAATCAGAGTTTTGTCAGATGCCCACACACACAAAATGTGGACCAACTGAAAATGGATGATGAGTTTGCACCACGTCATTATTTTGATTGTGGAGTGATTTGTCATGATTCCCCTCAGTGATGAGGGGATATTACACTGGGGGTAATGTTTGCTAACAAACACTGATCCCTCTCTGTTGATATGAAACAAGACCTATCATTTACAGGATTGAGTCACAATTTGCGGAAATGAACAGCTCACAGGCTGATAGGGGTCCATGAAACCCCAGCTATAGCAAAGCCCCTGCATCAAGTATCACCAAAACTTCCAAACCCTCTATTATTGGCTAAACCTCTAAAGACAAAGTGGAGCGATGACTGCTGACTGATCAGACATTTGGTCAAAGTGCTAAATTATTAAATGTAGGTCAGCAAACTATCAGTTTAAAGGAGAACATTGGTCTTGAATGCTCCCCTGATGTGATTTTTAAAAAATAGTCTGTACTGCCCCCTTGTGGCGATAAGCAGAAATGTTTGTTGAAATGCTGTGGCTAGGACAAAACAATTTCTAATAGTTTTGTTTGTGTGGTAAATCGCATCTATCAGCTATATATTTTGAAACCGCCTGCTTCCAACCAGGAAGTAGCATGTTTGAATAGTTTCTTTATTCAGTATCTTCATGGGATACATCACAGATGAATTTTTATAAGCTAACAACTGCTCTTTTAACCTGAAGTTGAGTTTTATGACTATAATTTGTTGACTATATTTGATACAATCACACATAATTAAATATTTCATGGTACATTTAATATATGTGACATTAATTTATTATAATTGTTCTAACGTTTTGTATTGTTTGTACTTTCTCTCAGATTTCCTCTTGTTCTGTTGTCAAATCTCTTTATTATTATGATACTGTTTTTTAATTACTTCCTACATTTCTGAAATGTTCATTAGGAATAGCTGCTATTCTGCCTGTGCCATGTCAATGTCTAACACTGTCTCTTTCCTGTTGGCCCTGCTGTCTTTCAACATTAAAGGTTATACGCAATGTGTCTTTCATGCAACCCAAACTAGAATACTTTTTTTTTTTTTTTTGGTCTATAACAATAGAGCATGTGCAGGAAGATGAGGTCAACCCACCTCTTTCTCTCAGGCGTATAGATTACACTCACTTTTAAAGTTCATTCATGAACTTGTTACTCTCTTATGGCTAGATCCCCCTGAGTCAAGCCATAACATAAAAGAGACTAACAACAAAAGTAAGGTGCAAAAAGTAAATTAGGTTTCTTTTAATAATAGGCTAAATGTCTGTGTCATGCGTGTGGTGTATGTAAGAAGTGGATATGTAGGCGTCAGTGACATGGATGAAAAATTAGAACAATGGGAAAAACAGCAAATGATGAAAACACAATGGCGGAAATGTGCCTGGCTGCAAACCAAAATCAAATGCCAACGGCACTCGCAGCAGCCACGGGTCAAAACAGGCTCTCCTTATATCAGGCCTCTCTCAGGTGTGCCCTATTGCGTTGATTGCACCTGGGAGGGAGCAAGAGAGAGAAAAAGGGGCAGCGTAATATCTACCCAGTGATTAGACTAAATAGGCAGGTATCTATGACCTCTAGTGATAATCATATGGCAGACAACCCCCATTATGAACAAACATCAATTATATTTCACAAAAGTATTCATTTCAGCCTCATGATTTATGTGGGAAAATGTGTATTCCATACCATAATATATCCGCGGGGGTTCAATGGCTCGATTACTTCTCCAGCTGCTGACATTTCTGGCTGTCAAAACTCCGCCTCCTCTATTCACTTACGGTCAAAACACATCATCTGGTTAACCTGTTTACCAGATAATAATTCTTTTTAACCTTGTCACTGCTCCAGACGGATGACTTTTACATTTATCTCATAGGTAAATCATTAAAACAACTAAGCCTACCACTTTAATCTCCTGTCACATGAGACGTAAATGTTGAACGATAAAATGTTTAATACTTTCATGTCTCACATTCAGAAAAAATATACTTTAATGAAAAAAAACATCATTGCATGATATCTGATATCTGATACTGTATACTGCGACGACCCGATTTCCCCATTGAAACCAAGTGTCATTTTACATCTCATCATGCATACATGCTAGCAACATACTGACCCCTGCTGGATAAAGGGGTTAGTGTGGGTGTGGGTTAGTGTGCCACATATAGTTTGCGTTTCACATCAATATAGGTTTTTATTTTCAAATATTTGAAGAACAAGCTTTTAAAGCTTTTAAAAGTAATGCATCTTTTCACACTCAAAACTTTGAGACAGGAAGCATGTGGAACTAGGAAACTGGATGCCCATCACTTATACCCCATTTGAGCAGTCTGAGGTCTAAATTAATGTCATGACAAAAGTTTTGGATTCAGAGATCACATTTTAACAGTAATGACTCATTCTGTCCCTGAAAGATTACCTACTAGATTCTCAGCTATGAGAAAAGGGCTTATATACACCAGAATCCAGTCTGCTGTTAGTTAACTACTACGCAGGTGATTGATTGACGTTTTGTCCATCACCCCTATTAGTGACTGAGACCAATATTGCAATTTATTTCAACGAAAATCTAATTAATTTAGTCTAAAATCTGCATGTATCAACGGTGAAACAAACGGATTGAATTTTTAATTTCTCTATTGTTTATTTTGAGTTAAAATACTGTAAGGTTAAACAGGTATTTCCCAGTCGTATTTATGTACTGTACCAATTTGTTGAGTACGTCCATGTGCCGCTCAAGGATGCGACTCCCATATTTCCGACTGCACCCAAAGGCAGCAGGGGTGACGCTACTTTGGATGTATTACCCAGCTAGAAGGTTGCAAGCTAGCTGAGCTGGACACAGGCGGCACGGTGCGGCTGCATGGGGACGTCCCACCCTTTTTTAATACAAACTCGTTACTCTGTGGATTTTATCGGCCGTACACAGGCAGGACCAGAAACTTTGGAGAGATGACGACGCGGTCGGAGAGAGAAAAAGCCCAGAAACTGAACGAGCAGCATCAGGCCATTCTGTCTAAAATGCTGAGGGAACAGGACAACAAATACTGTGCTGACTGCGAGGCAAAAGGTAAGCTGGGAAAGCTTTGGCTAGGATGTTTGTGTCAGAAATATGTGTGTGCAAAACCGAAATTATGTGGCTAACGTTACCGGTGCCAGCTGGCCGTGGAACTTGGTAGGTAACGGCTTGCTAAGGCTAGAAACCTGCTGTTCTAGTTATGTGTAGCTATGCTCACATCCCTCCGCCTTGCTCAACACCCGGACCCTTTTTATTTTATTTTAACGTTATTATTTTCTTTAACATATTTACAGTGCACAAGGGTATCGGCTAAATTTTGCTAAGTATTACATGCATTGTCTCAAAGAAACCAAAATGAATATTGTTCAACATCAGAGTCAAGGTAGCCAGAATAAAACACAGGACTTCCGTTTAGAACTTTCAAAATAAAATCCCTACTGACACGTTGCATTGTGTATGGTAATACTAACAATAATAATCATCATAATAAATATTTTTTTTTGTAGAGATGACGAAAACACAGAGCAGTAAAAAAAAAAGATAAAACTGATCGCACAAGCGACAGCAAATTAAGAACATAATGGTAAACCATAAATTGGAGGTCAGTGATAATGAGTTTGTAGAAGTGATTTAAAAGATGATACAGCTTTAGCAGCCTAAGCTTCTCAGGCAGGTCTAAATTTCAGTGCACTTAGATGCAACATTATATTTCATTCATTATTGATAACTACAGCCAGCTATTGTAAGACACTTGCTCAACGCACAAACATTTATTATATCGCTAATATAATAATCCATATGGAAAGCAAACTGTGTCTAAACACCATTGCCCTGCAAAGAGCCCTTCTTAGAATCTGTTAATTCACTAGTATCCCTCTGTACACTAATGTTATCCATTTGAATGCAATGTTTGTGTTCATGTCTGCTTTTGTTAATGGAATTTTTGCAGTAAAGATTATTCAAAAAAATCAACAGGATCCTCTAGGAGTGATGATGAGGAGACTTTTTATCTGTTTTGATTCGATATTCGGAATATAACCTGCTCCGGAGGAGGTTAAGGATACCATGGTGATCTACCCTGCTATAAAGTGAGATACCTTTTGTGAGACCAAAAATCCAGGGTTAAGCCCCAAGTTAGCTCACCACTCACCCACTAATCTTTTTGTGAGACAGGCCCCTGGTTTTTATTGTAGACTTTGTCAGCCAATAGGGACCTCTGGTTTGTAATTTAGATTTTGGAATAGCCAATAGGGATCGCTTGTTTTTAATCTGGAATAGCCAACCTGCAGCTGGTTCATTACGGCTGCAATTTATTAATGACATTTTCAGCACCTATTGGACATAAATTGCTAATTGTGTGTGTGTGTGTGTGTGGGGGGGGGCTCTCCGTGTTTTTTTGTACTTTTTTTATGGTGTTGAGTATGTTATTCTTTGTTTAATTATCCATGTCATTTTTTGTGTTCAGTTGGGGACAATAAATACTTACAGCTTTTATTTTCACGTTAAAACGCCCAAACTTCCGGTCTTTGTATCGCTAGCTCTGGCTGGCTTGACGCCCCCCTTGCCCGACAGTATCGATGTCATGTCCTTGACTGGTTTATTTATGAGCGGAAAACGCGTGTGTCTGAATGCCGGGAATGTGTACGCCTTGTGGGGAACACAAAATTACCGGTTTAGTTTAGCCAGCCGAATGTCCCGTGTAGGGAAGCACGTCAGCATCAGATATAACCAGGTAATGTCAACGAGAAGGCAGCAGCCGCCACCTTACCTGGGACTCACCCCCGATACCGCCTAACTCCTAAAACATGCTAATGTTATGTTGAATTGCTTGCAACTCACAAATCCGGCATGAATCCAATACACCAAGCAGCACTTATTTCAATAAAACGTAACTTTTACTATTGGTTACTCCAACGAGCTTCTCACACAAACATACAATGCTGTGGGCGGTAGAGATCAGAGATTATATCATGATCGTCTATGTGCCGAATTTCCCAGACTGCCATAACGTTTCCTTAAGATTGTGTTCTACCATGTGTGCGCGTTTGCCGGTAAGCAAGGAATCATTAAATTCCCAGGTTTTTGAATGGAGCTTGGCGTCACGCTCTCTCCTTACGACGATGCACGTCATGTGTCGGGGCTGCCTGAGATTAAATACCTTTTGCGTAACTGTCGTGTTTATGCTGCCATCTGTCTACTATATTTTCTACATTATAGTTTTTATAGTATATGTTCTATATTTTCTTCGAGATCTGCCTCTAGACAGTGAATCAATCACTCACATCTTATTCCTTACATTCCTTAATCATCACCTTGATGATTTGTTTTTTTTCTGATCTACACTACCGGTCAAAAGTTTTAAAACACCCCCATTTTTCCAGTTTTTATTGCATTTTAAACAATTCAAGTCCAGTGAATAACCTGAAAGGGTACAAAGGTAAGCGGTAAACTGCTAGAGGTTAAAAAAAGTTTAGGTCAGCAAAAACTGAAAAATAATGTCAATTTCAGAGCCAAGGTGTCAGTGAGTACAGTTTCCTACACCATCAAAAGGCACTTGGAAACTGGAGGAAACTCTGACAGGAAGAGGTCTGGCAGACCCAAAGCCACAACAGAATCAGAAGACAAGTTTGAGAGTCAACAGCTTGCATGATAGGCGGCTCACAGGACAACAGCTTTAAGCACAGTTTAACACTGGTCAAGTGGTAATCAAGTCTCAGTTTCAACTGTGAAGAGAAGACTTGGAGCTGCAGGTTTGCCAGGT
>CABFOQ010020033.1:5953-19233 GCA_900660455.1 Gephyroberyx darwinii
AAACCATTGTTTTTCCCAATCCCACACTTCACAGTTGACAATATATATTTCCTGTTTGCTGTGTTTCAGGAGATTGGGTCTCTGTTACAGTCCAGAGGGAGGGAGGTTGGTGTGACTACGGGCCGAAAGAGGCGTTGCGGCTGGCTGGACCTCATTTTGGTCAGATACGCCCACATGGTCAATGGCTTCTCAGCGTAAGGAACCATCAGCATTTCTTAATGTCCTCACATACTGATGTAATTTCTCTTGACTGGAGTTTTTGCTTGTACAGAATAGAAATATGCTCCATCATACGATCCATCTCCCTCAGATTTAACCAGCATGATTCCTTTTGCAGAATTGCTTTGACTAAGCTGGACATTCTGGATACGCTGCCGGAGATCAAAGTGGGTGTGGCCTACAACGTCGAAGACCAACCTCTGCCCAGTTTCCCTGGTGGGTGATTCCCTCTTTAAGGATGTAGCACCAAATTTCACTCAACAAAACTGTGATGGTACAGAATGTGGAGGTGTTTGTTGTAGTATGAACATTTCTGGATGTTGACTTTGGCTCCCTATATACTGAATCTTTACAGTCAACTCAGCAATTCAGAAACCGTAACACACCGGTAATAGTTTACTGTAAAGGAAGAGCATCTGGTCAAAAGTTTTATTTTCAGGGGTACAATTTTTTTCAGGGCTACTGCTCTGAGGTTTTGGCATAGGGTACAGTTGAATGAAAATAGCTTTAATGCTACTTTAAGGTCTTGTTTTACTTGGGTCAGCTTTTAATAGCAGGAAATGTAACATCTTCAAATCTATTTAGCAGCAGAGCCGATGGTACAATTATCTTCTGTAATACTGCTGAGTGTACTGTATGTTTATTTAAGAAGCTATTTTTGATATTTCTTGCTCCAAATTTTGTCTGATGGCGCAGCAGAAGCTGACAACGCAACACTTCAAAGATTGAAAACACTTTCAGGGGCCACCTAGGTGTATCTCGTCAAATCAGATCCTAGAGAGTGGCTTATTTGCAAACAGCCCTTCAAAGCCAGTGAAGGACAGCTCTGTTTCCCTAACATGAGTTCTACTGGCTGGAGCCCTGTGCTGTTTCTAGTGAGAAATAATAGTTGATGAATCAGTAGCTACTACATTGTACTGTAAATCAAAAGTTGGGGAATGTACATTTCAGTGTCCCCTCTGCTGTATTATTTTTTTTAAATTAATCTGCTTCTGTTGCAGCAAATATGGATGTTTTGACGCGGGTGTCGGTGCAGTATGAGACCTTGCCCGGCTGGTGCTGCAGCACTGAGGGAGTGCGAAGCTTTGAGCAGCTGCCCTCTCAGGCCCAAAGTTACATCCGCTTCATTGAGGACTTCCTGCAAGTGCCAGGTTAGTGAAGCGACACAATGTCAGTGGTTCAGTGGAGGGAATGCAGTTCTTCAATTTGAGGAACCCTCCGATCACAGTTTGTCATTTTTCTCTTTTCAGTGAAATGGGTTGGAGTCGGCAAATCCAGAGAGAGCATGATCAAGCTGTTTTGAGCCGCTGTGATTTCTGGAACTGATGTCCCTCTTGGTTTCTCGCAAAAGACAACTGCTCAGACAAGAATTTCATATTGTGATAAGATAACCTGATTTTAAAATCCAAGTCTATCCTAAAGAAAATACATCACCAGCAAAGTTATCTGTGAAATTTTTAGTTGCTTCTTGTGCTTCACATTTACAGTAATTCTTCATATATGTAATTTATGCTGCATTCCACAAAATGTTTTCTATATTTATTAGGGTGTTAATTTTTAATAGCTGGAGGAAAATGGCTCGATTATTCTTTATTTAATTCCACAGTAAAGCATGATCAATTTTTTATTTTGTTTCATTTGAAGCTAAATAACGTAAACTGATATCACTTCACCAGAGTTATTTTTTTACATAAAGTTGAACAATAAGCCAATGTTGAACAGATGTAGAAGCCTTTGGGTGAGAGGCTTGTCAAAGTAGGAAGGGATCATTTGCAGGTTTTATAATGAGTAGGAATAATGTTTAAAACACTTTGTCATAAGATCAGTAAGATTGTAAACTTTTTTTTTTTTATTATTGGACAATTTTCAACACTGAAAACTTGCATGTATCTCAATTATCGATGTTAACACATAAGCGTTAGGCGCAAGTTGCAAGATGCATAAAAGACTTGTTTCCATTGTGGGTCTTGATGTTAACATAGACCGCACTAACTAACGTTATTAAAACTCCCTAAAATAGACAAAACCACAACACTAAGTTAGTACTTGTATTTCACTTAATGTTTTTCTTAAAACCCCAATAGAAATTCCAGTTTCACACAAACACATTGGCTGGTGTCACGAAGGTTTGTGTAACCTTGAGGAAATCCGCACCAAAGCTTCTAATACAAATCAATGTGTTACCGATAGCATTCCACTTATTTTCTCAAAAGTAAATGACTTTCACTCGGCCTGCTACAGCTCTGAAAATATTAATAAAAGCAAATTGTCGACTTTGTTTTTATTATTGATACTAGTAATGTTTACCTTTGTGGATATATATCGTAAATGGATTGCATGTAATTGGTTTAACAATCTGATTACAAAATATATAACTAATGTTGTAGAAGGTGAAAAATTAAGATAAGTAAATGAATATTTGTTGGATTACTTTTTAATTATTTCACTTTAAATGTATATATTCAAACATTTAGTCGTGTAAATTGGAAAGAGTCCATTTCATATTCTGTACACCTTGAAGACAAAGTAATCCAATACTTTTCATTACTAAATTAAAGTAATCATATTGCATTAACAAATTCAAGCAGTGCAGTCACTGATGACATGAAGCAGGTAATCTTTAACAGATTGTCAAGCACCCCAAAGATTATAATCAATAAATCAGTCATTTTGTAAAGCAGTAAGAACTTTATGAACTCTCTGTGTCTTATTTCATCTGCTTTTCTCAGGTTTTTGAAGATTCAGGTGTGGATTTAGGTTGGCTCTAAATCATCAGTAAAGTAAAGACAGTTAAAAAGTGTAGGAGTCGGGTCTAGACAGCAAGTGGAAGATTTGCTCTCAGCTACAATTTTACTAAACTGCAGTGGAGATATTTTCATGGTTGCTTTCACATGGTTGCCTGCAGGGGTCGCCAGCAACCATAGCAATACCAGCTCTGATGGTTGGGATTTTATTATGAAAGAAATCTTTAAATCCCTCACCTTTAGGGGCAGAGGCATGACCCGAGTCGTTCAATAGTAGAAAACAATATTCTATAGATACTACCATTCTCTGTGATAAGCTTGGAGAAACAGGCCCTTCTCTCAGTGTGAGTGGGGCAACTTTGTTCAGGGTGCTTGTTCAGGGTTGTTGAAGGCATTAACCATTTAGTCTAGTGAGCAGCTCAGATTACATGGATAAATTTACAACCTCAGCGAACTTCCTTTCAGCATTTATAATTATTTTTTGAATCATTTGTGTTTCTGGCTGTAGTCAAAAGACTCAAAGAACAGACCAGAGATATGGGACACTGAAACCTTATCAATAGTTAACCCCCGTGACATTAACGGACGTTGCATCCTTGACACAGCTGGCTGGCAACCAGCCAAAGGTGGAGGTGGATGCTGTGGAGGAGTTAAAAGAGATTAAAAAAAAAATGATGCTGAATGACGGAGGGGCCGAGGGGTGAATTTGATACCAGCAGTGACCAGTTCTTTCATGTGGTCTGTGAAATCCAGGTGAGGAGAGGAGGGGGAAAGGGTGACCGGGGGGTGGTGAGTCCCTCATCTGACAGCGGCTCTCCTTCAGGGTGGCTGGCGTGTGATGTCACATTCTGTCTTTGCTCGGCTCTTGTCTGTTGTCCTTGGCCGAGCGAGCGGGTGACGCAGGCAGTAAAACAGATTAGATATGAGCAATTTTACTCCTGTTCTGTTTAGGCAAAGTCCATCCACTTGTGATGATGTCTGTGGTCCCAGAAAAAGTTGAAATTGTCCAGAAAGGGCAGTGCCATCAGTCTGCTGAATCTGTTAACTCCTCTTTGGACAGGTGGCAGGGGGCCACTGCACTACAATGTTTTTCACAGTTGGGTGTGTAGTCAGGATCTGTCACAGACCATATCCTGGGCAAAGCAGTATGTTTTAGTGTTCATACTGGTCATGGCTTTGACATCTTTGACAGCAAAACCACCCCCACTCAAAGTTTGAGGCCCAGTGGCTTGTTGCTATTAGTGCTAACTTGGCCAGTTCGGTGTTGATGGGGGGTTAGCCTGGACTAACGGAGACACAGACTCACGCAGTAGTGGTGCAAGTCTGTTTGTCGAGATTGTTTCAGGTGAGATTTATTTCTATTCCTTATTGTTGCAGGCATAACCAAGGGAAATTCACACACTTTGTTTTGAACGTGTCCATATTGACGCACATAGACTTTAATATTTCTTGTCTGGAAGCTGCCAGATAAAGTTAATTCCTGAATGCCACATGGAAGTTCTTGGCACAAAAGCAATGAACAACTTTCAATACATGTTGATGGATCACAGCTTCACACTGTCACCGCTTTATCTGATGGCATTTTGAACTGAATGGGACAATGTGCAGCAGAAGGTTATGTGATTTTAATGTGCACTGAATGCTTGTCAGGTGAGCCAGTTCCTCCTTATTGAATAATACAGCTGGCAAGTTGTTTTTCTAAAGCCTTTATACATCGTGTAGAAGACAGCTCTCTGCTCCATCGCTTCCTCCTTCCACTTGCCAAACCACCCAAACTCCTCGCTAGAGCAATGTCTACTGACGGGGGCTGGTTCCCGTTAATGCAGAGGACGGTGCACGTTCACAATGCCACAAAGTCCATAACCGCTTGAAGGCCAATGCCCGCCTAATGCATTGACGGGAATGTTTGCATTTCATGTTTGAGTTTGGAGTCAAGAGGTCACAGCTGGTGATTCCAATAAAGCCCTGAAATCCAAATGGCTCGCTTTTGTTATTTGAAGCTCTCTGCTAAAGTGCTACTGTTGGCTCTCCGGTTCTTGTACTTTATGTGGTTTATGTAGTTTATGAAATTTCCAAAATTAATCTAGTTTTTTTTTCATTTCAACTTGAGCCAAGATAACTAGACTGGTCTGAGAGGTAAATATTTACCCCATAATCGACTTTTTAAGGGGATATCTGGATCATTGACTGCAGCCCATTGCAGGCATAGCCAAGGGAAATTCATGCACTTTGTTTTGAACGTCATGCGTGCACTGGGCTGATGTCTGTGAATATGCACCCCCTATCCCCAACATACACACCTTTCAGTCTGCCAGCCCATAATATTTCTTTCCTGCTCTTTCTTACTTCACACTCTCCCTTGTTGCGTTAGCTTCCGCTCCCGGTTTAAAAGCTTCTCACGATTTATAGGGATTAGATTAAAGTGTAAAGTAGATTCCTTGGCGAATCGATTGGAGGTGTAAGATGTTCCAGTGTCTTTGTAATGTGTTAAGCCTTGTGGATCGTTTATCTTTTGAAATACTTAATAGCCTAAATGTGTTTTGCTCATGTTCCTGCAACGAACATAGTGCGGTATACATCCTTTCATAGTATCTCAGTGTACATGAAGATAATGTAATGTGTTAGAATGGTACTTTATTATTTTTGTCCCAAATGTTTCAAAATGCAATCCATTACTAACTGCATCCTGCTTAAAATCGTCTGATTGATTTTATGTGGTTTTGTCTTATTTACCTTAACAAACTGTAATGGCTTGTACCTACCATTTTTGTACTGCTGCCTTTAACAACTGAAAACAACGCCTTTTTTCTGTTGTTTTCACTTCAATATTGAAAGTGCATCTTCAGTTAAATGAACAAAGTTGCAGACGTTTGCTAAACAATCCATTTCCAGACCTAGAAGTCCATGCATCATCAGAAATGGCAGAAAGTGAGCTTACAGTAGATGCAAGAAGGCTTAATTGAAAATAAAGTGCTCATAATAGCAGTGAAGTCATCTTCCTACTCTCTTTTGCCACTTTCCCCCTCCCTCTCCGTGTTTTATTTACTACCACCTTCCTTTACGTGTGTAATTGCAACCATATTTTACATCAGCTCAATCAATTTGAGCATTTTATTCCAATGAAGCTACATTTGCACATCCTTCGCATCGGCCCCATCCGTTATCTCTTGTCTTCCTCCACAATCCGTGTCATGCTTCTCTCCATTGGATGTACCTTTATTAGTGTATCTTTATACCGGTAACAAAAACCACACAGAATTATAAGAGACTGAAAGAAGAACAGTTGGAATTAAAGGACCAGGCGGAAGAGAAGTAAGGATTTTTACATTTTTTTTACATGCAGTTTTGGTATAAGCAGGGGCTTTCTATTGATGGAAGCCATAGTGTGGTTCTTGTATTTCTGATGGTATTTCCCCATTTAACTATGAATGAAAGATCTTGAATTGTGCTGCAGAAAGAAAATAACTTTTTGTGTGACCTATGCAAGAATGCTGTTTGATTCCAGTTTCTACTTCTATAGTGCCTTCAGCTAAAACATTGATCGGTTCATCTTTTCCTTCAATAATCATCTCTGTTTTTATTTACCTTAACATTCCTAAAGCTGCATATCTCCTGTATAACACCGCCTCAGCACTCCGACTTATTCAGCCAAAGTAATAAGACACCTGTTTCATAGCAGTTGGACTCAGTTCAGTTTGTGTGAGCACAGGGAGACAGCAGCTCTCACACAGATTGAATTGAGGAAGCTAAGTGTATCTACCAGTATATTTGGTGAGTGCATATAGCAAATCAAATTCTGCTTGTCTGCAAGTGTGCTTTGTGCAAGTTAAAGCACAGTATTTGGAAGAAAAGAAGAAACCAGTAGGCTGTTCCTGATCGAAAACTGTGAATCCTAATTACTTTACATCACAGTCATTTAGCAGAGGCTTTTCTGTAAAGCAACTTACAAGAAGTGCTTAATATTGATGCTTTGATTATTATTTTACGGCTATACATCAAGTGCAGATATACAGTAAATCTTGTTTTTATCAAGGGCTCATTTCACTGCTGCATCTATGGTAGCAGGGAGGCTCACTTGACCGAATCACATCTGTACATTGTCTATAAAGCTGGTGGACAGCAAGCATACACAAACCCATGCATATTGGAACTATGGTTGGGGAAGTGGTGCGGTAAATGTCTGCATTTATATAACGCTTTTATCTAAAGCGCTTTACAATATACGCCTCTCATTCACCCATTCACACACCGATGGCAGTGAGCTACCATGCTAGGTGCTGGCCTGACCATCGGGAGCGATTTGGGGTTCAGTGTCTTGCCCAAGGACACTTCAACATGTGGACAGGAGGAGCTGGGGATCGAATCACCAACCTTGTGATCAGTGGACAACCTGCTCTACCACTGAGCCCCAGCTGCCCCGCGGGGGGGGAGGTTGAGGGAGTGCCCGTCTTCCTTTTGGGAACATTTTTTCATAGCAGTCCTTAAACAGACCTTAAACAGACAAATACAAGAGCCTAAATTCTTTAGATCCTTTAGATCAAAGAGCACGATGTTGCTTAAGCCTACACTCATATCACAACGGACTGTAGATAAGAAGTTACATATTGCACAACAGAACTGCTCATGAATGAACACATTAATTGTGAAATCACAAGTTACAAATCACACACCCAAGGCAAACTGGTCTCAGGTCAGGCCTGGGAGTGGTGCTTGCAGGTGAGCCTGGTGGCTGGGTGACCCCCGTAGCTCGGCTAGGCACAGAGCAAAAGGAAGTGTTCACATTCTTGTCATTAAGTCAAGCGCGTTCAAGGTGGGCATCAGATTTCGTCAAGATGCACTTTGTCCCCTCTCCTGTTTGTAGTATTCATGGCCATGATATCAAGACACGGCCGAGGTCTGGAGGGTGTGACATTAGGTCAGCATCTCTGCTGCACTGGAGTGGTTTGCAGCATGTGAGGATCAGCACCTCCAAGTCTGAGGCCTCGGTTCTCTCCCAGAAAAAGGGGGTCTGTCCCATCCAGGTGGCGAGTGAGCAGCCGCCCCATGTGGAGGAGTTCAGGTATCTTGGCGTCTTATTCATAAGTGAGGATAAGAAGGATAGTTAGACTGACCATCTGTTGAATAAAACCATTAACTAAAGATTAAGAGTTCAGAGTGAAGTTGTGATTTACTTGAGTATTTGGCAATAGCTGAGTGCTCAGGAGAGGGTGGGTGAGGAGGAGCTCAGTGACCCGGGAGGACCTTGATGTCGCTCCGCTGCTCCTCCACATTGGGAGGAGCCAGTTGAGGTGGTTTGGGCACCTGATAAGGAGCCTCCCTTTCGAGGTGTACCAGGCGTGACCGACTGGGAGGAGACCCTGAGGTTGAGCCAGGACACACTGGAGGGACTACATCTCACAGCTGGAAGCTCCTGGGGAAAAGGAGATAACAGATGTCTGGGCTGCTCTGCTTGCCTGTTAAGCGGCTAGAAATTGAACAGTTGGATGGATGGACGTGCTAGCATGTTGTTGTAATATAATTAAAGCACAAATCAGTGTACATTAAAATGTATGTTATATATTTTACATTTTGATGCAATCTCAGTGATCTAGAGCAGAAACGTGCTCACACAAAGTGCACATTGTTTATATTTCCCCTTGCCTAATTTAAAAAAATGGAAATATTCAAGTAAATACATTTCTTTTCTGACTTTTCTCCCTGAATCATGCCAGCAACACATAATCATTTCAGAATATGAAGACGATACACTCTATAGTTTACATCAATCCTCTTTAAATTACAATTACACACTGTGTCATGTACACCCATGTCAAATGTGCATAAAAGGAAAATGTATAGTATTACAATGTGGCAAAATCGTAGCTACGCACAAAAGCGATTGCTTGTGCTATTTAGGATGAGCACCTCTGTGACCTGGCTTGGGTGAGAGCATGTTTGTCATCGGGCTGATCAAGTGATCACGCCCATCACAGATGTTTGGTTGAATTCGGCCCATGACGCCTCCAAAAGGCCCAACTCCATGTAGCGGTGACCCAGAACTCCCCTCCACACCCACTCTCAACATTAATCAGACCCACACTCCTCTACACTGCAGCTGCACTACTGTGACATTGCACCTACACTCAGCCTTATACCTAGTTTACAACATGTCAGTCAACTTCCAACCTCATCATCGATCTCAACAGCGAAGGGCTAATGGGTCCATTTAGTTTTTGTCAACCAGAACCACTGACTGCTGTTTTCGGCTGTTTCAGCAGCTTCTTCCCTGACCTGCCGTAATCCCTGACCACAAATCCCGAACTCCCTGAGCAAACTGGTATTGAATGTAGGTACAAATGCATGGAACCCAACTTCCGCAGGGCGCCTCCTTGCTTTCTAGCCTTGTTTGTCAGCTCAGTGGGTTGAAGCCTCTTCCTGTCAATGTCCTCATCTAGCACATCTTCCAATGGCACAGTGAGCTCCACAGAGTGAACAGTTATACTCTCTTGTGAGGCGATCAATAGCTGTCCTACAGTATGTCAATGTTGCCAGTCTCTTGTCTCCCTTAGCCGTCCTAACATTTGCTTACGCAATGATAAATTCTTTCCTGACTTGCTCACTTTCATGTACAAAGCTAATTTCATGCATCGATTTCTCTCGACTGACAGGCAAAGAATTAATTTATGTTCATTTATTCTCAATTGCAGCTTCCAGAAACTTCGCCAGAGTAAATACCTGGCAATGTGTGCCAAAGCACGTTCTCAACCTACAGGACAATGTACAAACTGGGTTAGTGTAGAGAGGACGAAGGAAACAAGTTTGGTGATGTAGAGAGAGAGAGAGAGGTTCACTACAGAAAAATTCAATCAAACTTCAATCAAATTTTATCTTGATGCTGAGATGCATATTTCCATATCCGACAAACATTATTTCTATGCTTGATTAGATGATGTGTTCAATGCATTAAGTAGTATACAGTGATTAACCTGCAGAAAGACTATCGGAAAGTTCATTTTCCTTTGTTTTCCTTCCTTGTTAAGCTGCAGGCTGATATATTTGCTCTCCATAGACAAGAGAGTGAGCAAAATTGAATTACTTTGGGTAATTGCCAACTTGGCTTTATAATCTTAGTTGCTGGAAACAAAAATGATTCCTTTTAGAATCTCTCAAACCAAATCCGCTGCCTCTCACTGTTGCTGATACTTATATCAAAACTCTTATTTCAGTCTTGCTTCAATAAAAGAAAGAAAGCTATTGCTTGTATTGTTTATTCTATCACAGTAAAATCACAGCAAATATTGTAATGAATAATAATGCAGCACTGATGCAGTTACTTTCAGTCATATAGTTAATATGTAATGATGCATTTGGCCCCTGTAAAGGTCTTTGAAGATTCCACTTTTTGTGTGGTTAGCTCAGTTTAACTTCAGTCCCCAAAAAAATCTTCACCACTTTTTGATGGGGTGAAAAAACCAAAACACCAAGCAACAACATGCACAACATAGCCTTCCTGTATTTCATGTTGATGCTATTGCAGAGAGAAAATAAACTATGAAGATATTTCAAGCATTAGACAAGTGGGCTGAATGCAGAAATAGACTGTTTGTTGTTCAAAGTAAAGTAAGATACAGAGAGACGGTTTAGATGTAAGGTCATTACAGAAATATTTAAAGATCTTGGTAATAAAACTATTAAAATACTGTATATAAATGTACAATATGTAAACCTAAATAATTTTCCCATTAAAATGATGTGTTGCACAGTAATCCAAGTAATCAAGTCATTGATGTGGAGTAATGAAATAAATGATGTAACATTATTACAATTTGTAACCAGTAATCAGGAATCTGTAACAGAATTGTTCCATCTGCGGCCATCCTAACCCCGCTGGTAGAGTGTGTGACAATTAAATCATTGAAAGGAACACCTGAGAGTTCATGTCAATCTACTGGATGTGCCTGAGTAACCTTATCCCACTCCTGTACAGGCTTCACACACACACACACACACACACACACACACACACACACACACAGAAAGAAAGAGAGCAGCAGCAGCAGCAGCTCTGTCAAGCAGCCAGCTTGTGAGGAAGATGGGATATTCAGGGTGGGGGAGAGAAGGGTGGCTGAGCTGGCAATGTAGCACCAGCAGATCTCATATAAACTGATATTTAGCCGCCACACTCCAATAGAAACATCGATAAAACATTTTGTCACAGATACTAGTTACCACTGTGCAGTTTAAGATCATTTCCTGGGAGGAAAATGTCTCAAAATTCTATTTTATTCTTTAGCTGTCGAGTCTGCATGACGTGCCTGTGAATTCATTGTCGTGTGTATGATGTACTATACTCAAGGGTGGAAGTAACAAATTACATGTACTCTAGTTATTGTTATCAATTAGCTTTTTTTGTGTACTTGTACTTTTTTGAGTATTTAGTATTTTTTGAAGTCAGTAATTTTACTTTTGTTTGAGTATGTTTAGCAAGTTTTTTACTTTACTTTTTACTTCAATTTTAAAGTCCATCCATTACAGAGTACAAATGTTGTAGCCTCTCCTCCATAGGGATTGCATTCACTTCTGGCCAATGGTAAATTAGGGCATCATACTTGCACAAGCATGTGGAGGAAACATACATTTAATTGACTGTAACATTAAATACTCAAATGTATCCTTGATAGTAGCTGATTGTTTAGTAATAGTTAGTTAGTAATAATAACATCTATCCAGCTACATTATTGGTTTGAGTGTATCTGGTTGTTTACTAGCTAGTTCATTAGCCTTTCCAGCTAACTGGATACTAGCAGAGGAGACATCAATATAATATTTTTTTTTAATCACAGATCACTGAGGTGCTATAATCCTATCACACAATACATTTTTCTGCTGATTCATACTTTACTTTATCTATGCATTTTATTTTGAAAAGGATTTTCTCTTATGTGTTGTTTCTTCTTTTGTTTGAACTCTGCCCTGTCGTCCTTTTTGCATTGGATGGAAAAGATCATATGTAACAATATCTGTTTATTAACTCAGTAACTTTTACTTAAGTAGATTTTGACACTAGACACTAGACACTATTTAACTTCTACTTCAGTAAAATGTAAGCAAAGTAACAGAACTTCTACTTTAGTAGGATATTTTAGTACTCCCACCCCTGTATATACAGAAAGCGTAGCCTAGACCTATGAGAAGCAGACTGATCCTACTGTGCAGGCGTCTTTTGCTTATTTCTAATGAAACTTTCCACATCCGTTTACAAAATAAAGCAACAAGCTTGTTCTATCAGAAAGCAGTGGTCTCTACGTTCATCTCTGCACGTGTTTCTCTTTCATGCATTACATCTCTTCCTACATTTCTTCTGCTCTCTCTCTTTAAGTCACTCTCCCTCTTGTTCACCCTACACAAAGTCGGTTTGATTGAGTATCTTTTTCTCTCTTGTGCACTCAGCAACAGCCTCTCCCACACATACACTCATGCACTGTCTCTGTGTGGCTGTCTGAATTCATGAAATACTCTGAAGTACTGCATGAGGCGACTGATACACTGGATTCTTGTGATCGTTCATTTTGAGGTAAGCGAACAGAAGCTGGACTGTCTAGCTCACTGGTCAGTACTATACATCTTATGGACTCACAGGGACACTAAGTGGTAATAAAATGGGATCACTATGACTATGGCTTGGTTGCAGCAAAACTGTTGGCACTCAATGTGAGTCTCATTACAATTTACTTTTAGTCTAGTGGTGCATAATGTCTGGCATGCTGTGTCACTGCGTGAGGTATACAATAGATATACTGGCTATTAGCTGTTTTCTTTAAACACATCTAACAATTCAGGTTTGATACATGTTTATGGATGTGCTGTACATTGAGGCGTATGCATGTCCATGCATGCCCAGATATAGTCTAGTTGGAATATGCTACCATGATGAATTTGGTGTGAATGGCTTACTGTGAATGCCATTATAACCTGTTAATGAAATACATCGTAACATGTGACAATCACACGTGTATTGTTTCATTAGTACACTTTTTATGTACCTTTTGCATGACATTTATGTACCGTATGAACCAGGTTTGACATTTTAAAAAATAAACTATTGTGATATAAGTGTGATTTCTACATGTTACTTACTACATATGCCACTAATTGCTTATTGTAATGTGTTTGAAATGCAAATATCTTCAATTTAGTAAGTGTGTATATTCTGACTAAAACTGTTTCTCTAGGTAAAGTATATCTTACTGTCACTGTGTGACAGTTTATTGGTCTAATTTTGAATCAAGGCCAGCAGATCTGCTGACTGAAGGACTGCAAGAAAAGAAGTTCT
Organism: Gephyroberyx darwinii; assembly: GCA_900660455.1. Lineage (NCBI taxonomy): Eukaryota > Metazoa > Chordata > Actinopteri > Trachichthyiformes > Trachichthyidae > Gephyroberyx > Gephyroberyx darwinii. Next base: position 19,229 of record CABFOQ010020033.1, read on the forward strand.
ACTTT
>CABFOQ010020036.1:5321-19241 GCA_900660455.1 Gephyroberyx darwinii
GCGGTGTTGGAGGAGTGGGCGGTGGGGTCGGTAGGGGTGCTGGAGCTTGGGTAGCTGAAGAGCCCTGGGCAGGATTGGGCAGAGAGTGGCGTGGGCGAGCTAGAGAGAGAGGGCAGAAGGACTGGAGATGCGTGGCCCCCAATTGGCACAAACACCTGAGCGTCCGGGTTGAAGCCCAGACTCTTGGCCTCCTCCGCCTCTGTGTCACCTTTACCCTCTCTGTTCACCCCCTCAACCTTTTCACCCTCACTCCCAAGGCCAAGAGGGTCCTCCAAGTAGAGCACCTTCACAGCTCCCTTCTCTCCAATCTGGTAGGAAACCTCAAAAGGGTCGATCCACACGCTGAGCTCTGCAGGAACGTTCGCACGAACTTCCTCTGTGTCCAGGCCACTTCTCTTGGCAGCCAACTCCACCACGGGGTCCCTCGGCGCCCCCAGATGAAGGCAGCGGAAGGCAGAGCCCCGGAGAGGGGACTCAGGGTACCAATGACCCTCGAACCGGGACACCAGTATCCTCTCCAGCTCCTCGCCAAACAAGTCAGCTCGACGCCGAGGCAGCTTGTTGTACAGGTAGGACACAATGAAGTTGAGGGCCACCTTCACCTCTAGATGCATGGTTGCACTAAGTTAGCGTTGTCTTGATAGCGAAGTGTTTCAGATGGATTGAAACTGAGGCAATGCAGCAGTGGAAATAGTGTTTTATCTGGCTTATTGTAATGTGTAGGATGCATTTATCATCATCATGGTAAAGGCACCTTGAAGGCAGGGTCAGCAAGTTGCAGTTTAACAGTTTTTAGGAGCTATCTTGAAAAGCTGGAGGGAGAAATCCTTTTCTTCATCAGTAATGACAAACAATGGAGTCAGGTCCCAACTGTGAGGAGAAAAGGAGAAAGAAATTATTGTTTTGCTGAGAAAGAACTAGGGGAGGATTTGAGGGGAGATGAAAGGACATGGTGCTGCCTTGTAGGAAAAGGGTGAGGAAAACAATTTACCCAGCCACCCCCCTCAATAACGTGCACATGGCAGTTATACTTGCAACTGTCTATATTTTGACTGTCAATTGAGGGATACTGAGAGATGTAACAGATGCTGTGATGTAGGCTCCATAAATCCTTTATAATCTGAATCCGATCCCATAGTCACTCCTGCTAAATGCGATGCCATTTTGAATCAGAGAGTCCATTCATCGTCATGCAGAGTCTAATTGAATACAAGCTTGTAGTGATATAAAAATCACGAGACTTATTGAAAATAAGTGCAAAATGGCAGGACAGTCGTTGAGTCTACAGAACACAATTTCCCACCATGCAACACTGACAACGTCATCACAGCGTGCAGTCGTATCCTCCGCCCCCCCTCCTCACTGCACCTGCCCCACACATAAACAATTCACTCACATTCACTTCCCTGCCAGGTGGGACTGGGAGACTCGCATTAGAAAACCGGATCCGATTAAAGAGAACTGTAATGTTATTTAAGATAAAACTATACAGGTTGAATCAAGGCTTCAGGGATGACAGTTTAAACGAGATTTATTTGTCCCTTTCTAATTAAAAAGGTGACAATGAAGGGAAATACGTCAGGAAGCTGGGACGGCTATAAATAGTTCCCCATCTTGCAACATCTGTAACAATGCAAATCCTTGGTTTGTTCATCACCCCTTGCCCTTAAATTGAAGATGAGTTCAAATGACAGTAGAAGAGGATCTTTGAAAACAGGAGGATCCATCCATATGTTCAACTGCAACGGCCATTATTAATAAAAATCAAGCCAGTCTTACTTTGAGCTCCCACGGAAATATATTATATTCGCCACTGCCTTCGTATCTCTTCTTCCAAAGTGACACCATCAAATTATCCAACACCCAATGTCATTCAATGTCATTAGAAGCATAGTTCACTTAAAATGTGCAGGCTTGATGCGCCAAAACTACAATGCATGGCCTCAATCATGATCACAGATTGCAATTCTGAAAGCATCCTACTATTTCCGTTTCATAAGTCACCTCTCAATCCCTCGTATCGCAGTTATTCGACATTTCTTACTATTTCTTACCTACGGATGTTACACAGCATGAAGGAGCTGAAGTACAGGCCTGTTTTTGTTAGGGTCACGACAGTAAAAACATGCGACCTACGGTATATATTTGTTTACACTGGCTCATTATCAGAGCTGCATACGTGCACTCTGTGCTACAACGAATCTGAGCCCGCACATCTGCTTTGATCCCTAACGATAAACAACTACAGTAATCCAACAAAACATTATACAAGGATACTATACACATAACACAGGCAAAACCATACGTTCCTATAGAAAAATTATAGGATTATTATAGTGATACCACCACAGAAGATAAAAAAAACCCCCATATAAACAGGTCACTATAAGCTCACTCAGTAGCATAGACACACTAAGTGCCTATAATAATATTACAGAAATATTATTGTGATGTTTCAAAGGAGGGTGATAGTCTAGTTGGACGCTACCTAGTTTAATACCCACAAAAATAACTTTAAATGGTCTTAATAAACCTATTGCTTGTAGGCCGGTTAATGTGGGAATATTTCATACACCTGCCAAATGGCATAAATGTGCAAAGGAAGACAAGATGTAAGAAAACAACAGCCAACTTTGCATGAATGCTGACAAGCTCAGATAAAGCAGCAGGGTCTACCTGGGAATTACTTCGATGTCTGTCAAAGGCACTAGAGCAGAAAGGACATTCATCTTGATGACACACAACTGGAGAACCTCTGCTAAACAAATTGTCACGGTAAATTGAATTAGCAAACTAATTAACTGGTGAATATTGCGGTATCAAGCAATCGACCGAGGATGCGCACTCACAAATGAAGGAGAGACCCTCTAACCGTTAAACAACATATATAACACGAAGATAAATATGACAGCAGAGCAGACTTTTAGAGTTTCAATTCAACTAATATCCACTGGGGAAGAAAAACATGAGAATCTAAAATGGATGACCAAACCGTTACAGGCTAATTCATTACAGTCGGTGGATTTTTATGGATAGTTCCTGTTAAAAAAGATCAGCGACATCCTGTTTTGAATAAATGCGCCTACCTTTAGGCCTATATTAAAATATAATTTGCCGGTTTCATGCAGGGTTAAGGCTAGGCTACTGTTTATACTTACTGGTGTCAATCTCGACTTCTGTTGCTGCGTTTGAATTAATTCCCTTGTGTTTTCGTGAATTTCGAGGTGATCTGTCGAGTCATTGGGTTTTATAAATGTTCACCGGTAGATAATGAACGTTGGGTTTACTTCTACTCTAATTTTGAGATGATAAAGGGTTTCCCAGTTTTCCTCAATCGGCAGTTTGCATTGAGGGTCCAGAGAAAACTTTACTGTTTGACAACCCTGCGTATTTATACAGTTTGAGTCGCCCACACCCCCAGCGCCGTGACGGTACACAGGAACTACTTTCTTCATATTATCCTAGGCGCTGGTTATTAGCCTTTCCAAATGATTTATGTATCTATTTTAGTGCCAGCTCATCAATGAGGACATATCTGTCTACTAGGTATACACCATCAGACCAATACTAATTACAAAAAACATATATATATAGCCTATATATATATATTTTTTTTAAATTGTTGCTCAACTCTGCAATAAATGCTTCCCAGACATACGCACGATTAAGTGGATTCAACATCTTTTCGTAAAATTAGATAGTACCAAAAATCACAAGCGACTTTTCTTCTTCAGATTATTCCAAGATTGCAAAACGGACTCGTTTATTTGGCGGAGGGATATTTGTAGTTTCCTGTGGTGCTGAACCATTGCTAAAAATATAAGCGGTGATAGCAACAGAGCCTCTATTGGTTGAGATGGGGGAGGACCCATAGTTTATTGGGTTGCAGCGTCCATTGAACAAGTAAAGCAATATGACATTTAGCAGGGCTTGTGGGTAATGGCGTTCATGTAACTACATGATGTGTGGTGGTTTGTGATGGAGTCCAGCTTCTGAGAGGGCCATAGGTGAAAAGTAACAAATGACCACTAAAGTAGTGGTCATTTGTTACTTTGTTACTGTTCTCGACTAGATCTTTAGAGTAACACTAGTTTTGATTAAGCCATTAACTGAGCACTTTTGCAGGGCAGTGATTTTCTACTTGAGCATTTAAAAAAAAAAAGTATTCACACCTACTTTTACATGACAAAGTTTACCTGAGATCAGACATTTACAGTAAAGCTATGGCTCTGGACTTTACCTCGCATAATGTATATTGTCGCTTTAATGACATGAGCTAAAACGTACCCATCTGGAAACCTGTGGATAAAAATGACACTTCACAATATTGGTAGAGACCATGCCAAAGCAAGCCTATTCATTTCCGGGGAGCAATTTTAGAGCACACACAAAATCAGAATTTCAAGCAAATGCAACTGAAATAAGTATTTTATAGCGTGGTGCTTTTTTTTTTTTTTTTTTTTTTTACTTCAGTAGCCTAATTTTCTAGAAAGTTACTCCCTACTCTGACTTGAGTACAATTTAACTAAAATGTAAAAAAAACAGTATTATTTCCAATTTTAGGGGGACAAAACACTGCTTTTTTTTAGCTGCTTCAATTTAGTGACCACATTTTTCTCAAATTCGGCCGTGACATTTTTGTAACGCAAAACCAAAGAATATAAACCTTGCTCATGCGTTTCATATGCATTTCATACACATACTTAAAACTAAAAGGACAGGGGGTAGTTGCTTACATGTATGCAAATATGTTCATAGAAAGTTAAGAGAAGGATTCTAGGGAAGGAATAATAACTGTATATATACAATAATTATAAAGTGTGTTTTTTATTGCTTGATATATTTGATCAAAACTTAAAACGGTCATATGAATATAATGACAGAAAGGAAAGTGTCAGTTCAGGAATTAAATAACGGGCTCCTATAATAAATAAAGGCGCTGACGTGATATCACAGCGACACACATCTTTGTCAGTGAACAAAATGGCGTCTTACTGTTTGACTGTCACTAGGCTGCGGGTAAGAAAACGTTATTTTATTTAAGAAGACATTTTCAACCGTGTCGGCAGCGAATATAAATGTTCGTTTAGAAAGGCTTTGTGGTGTTTTACAATCTTTACCACTTACGAGTTATCGACAGTGGATAAATGTTGAAAAGCGTCTTTATCGCGCCGCTTTCAGTCAGGTCACAGCGTCCCTGTTTGACTCTTGATAGCAGTGTTTTGTAACGGCCAAAACCACGTCCGACTTGCCAACAGTGTGTGCTAAATCGTGGCATTCTAGATAACGACGCTAATTTCAGTCCACATTCATCTAGACTGTGGCAGTTTTTCGCCCCAAGTGTCCAGATGTTTGCAAGGTGATCACAAGGTTACTAAATTTCTCATTGCGCACTTCCAGCGTCTAATCTCCTGTCTCATAACAGCCAAGTGGGGCTGGTGACATCGCGTATTTTGGGCTTCTGTGGTGCACAGTAAATCATATAAGTTGGTATATTTCTAATTTGAATAGCACAGTAGTCTGTCTCTGTTTTTAAATTTCGACATCGATTGAATAATGTCAAGGTTTTGATATTGTTACGTTAATTTGCCTACTTTCCCCATTATGTGCAATATGATGTCAACTAACCACACATCTTTAAGTGTACGTCTCGTGACGTGATAAGCCCATTTGTTTCCATTTTTTTTATTGTCTATTGTGTGATTTAGGAAATTCGGGCCTTTTTTCTTTGACGTATATAAGAACACTATTAATGGTTTTACAGAGTTATTCTAGGCCGACGTATTTTAATTTATTGCAGAGTTTATTTATTCTGATAAATGCGGTAGAAAACATCCATCCCACTGCTGCTGGTTTATTTAGACTTGTTAGCTTATTCAGAATACTTAAAGTAATACAATTCCCCTCTGGTTTACTTGGCCTAGTCTAATGGGTGTGTTATGTTTGAAGTGATGTATAACAGTCATATAGCATGGTTTTATAGGAATCATTTGATCTGTATCACATGGAGATTCAGATTACTGTTTTACGGAAGGCTTTACTGAAACTGTCTGATTGTTTTATTGACGTTTCTATAATTTGGGTTATCTTGTACATCATAAGGGCATCTTATAAGAGCAACCATGGAGTGCTAATGTTGCCTATAGGATTTGGCCTCTGTTCTGTTTGCACTCTCACCTAGTTTTCTTGAGAGCAGAGTGAATTTCCATTGAATATCACAACTATAGATATCAGGCAAGTGGGCATAGTTGGCTAGATAACATTTCCCATATATAACACCTAGGATCACTCTGTAGCATGACAGGTTACAATCTGGTCTCGTGGAGAGCTACTCTGCTGTTGGATACTGCCAAATATTCTGCCCGACAAAGGCAAAAGGCAGAAAACTCACAGTATGAAACTGAGAAAAAAATAGCTTCATGTTTTTTACAGTCCAACTGTAATGACTTCTAAGAAGATCCTTGAAAATGTGTTGGTTTGTTGACTCAGTTTGAGGTTCTCTTCATCCTTGTGCCATCTTCCAACCTAATGATGCCTAGTAAAAACAATTACATATCTGCCTTTTTCCTTTTATAGGGCAGTATTGTTCCCTGACACATTTTCACTCTGTGCCATTTGTCCAATGCAAGACACCCTAAGAATTGTTAGGCCATCAAACTGTCCTCACTTGTCTTTGTCCCTGGTCATGTGGTCCCCTTCTTGCATAATTTAATCCTCTTCTTCTACCCTGTCATTACAGTGTGTTGTAAAATTTGACAAATGTTGGCCCCAAGCTGCACCATAAAATTGTGTTTATGGTGCCATTACTCTGAATGGTCTTCACTCTCTCCCCTCCTTTAGCTCGCCCTTGGAACTGGGGCAAGGCGATTTCATGTCTCGGTAGCCTTCAGCGCCAAGGCTAAGGTGGCCATGAGCCGCTTTGAGCCTGGCTCCAGCATTAACTATGAGAAGATGCACAAGAACATCCAAATTGTACGCAAAAGGTCAGCAGTCGCACACGTAAACACGTACACATGTAAACACGTACACACGTACACACGTACACACGTACACACCACCGTATACACAAAGGCCTTACTGTTTACAACTGGGCCCATGAGGTATGGCAGGTGTTTATTATAGCTGACAAGTAAATCTTTTGACATTTACAGTGTTAACGTCTCAGGGCCAGCTGGACCCCCTCCCCTCATCAGGCTAACTTTAGATGACCAGGCATTTCCCCTCTCACTGACCTGATCACTGGCTGTAGTCCAGGGATAGGAAAAGCATTTTGTCTAGCTTGTTTGGTTCTTAGTTCATGACCAGTCAACCACCAGCATTAACTATCCTGACAAGCCATAGTCACTTCTGGTGTTCAGGGGTTTATCCTGACTCTTCTTGATAATTGATAATTACTACCTCTCCAAATATTTGACACAAAACACAGGGTGTACACGGATCTTTAAAGTTGTAAAGTATGTAAAGTATTAAAATTGTGTTAAATCTTTTACACAAGGGGGAGGGGACTTCATCTCTTTTACCAGTTAATTTCCTGTTGTCCTTTTTGTTATTTTGCCCATTTATAGTTGCAGACCTTTCATTAGCTTTGTTTGTTCAGAAATGATTTCTTTAAAATCTTCTTTAAAATCAGTTCCAGGTAGCATTATTAAGGTCTTAAAAAGAAAACAGGGCTTGCAATATGACTTTAAAATATCACTGGAACGTCCCCGAAGCCTGATGGACTGGCAGCTTTGGTGCTCCGTGGCTGATCTGCCAGGACAGAGGGGAGGTGCACCTGCCGGGAGAGAAGGAGCTGAAAAGTGTCCGTCAAGACCGGGTCCTTTGTCTGTTGCGGCCCCGGTAGCAGCGCAAATAAATAATAACAACTTTATTTCCAAATAGCGGAGATGATATGACTCCTTTTTGGAACTAGATTAACTCCACTAAATGAGCCGTCTTCTCTGCTCTCAGCCATTTCCGTTTACTAAAGGCTGCCCCAGAGAATGCCGGTAGGTGGTGGCAGGGAACGATCGAGAATGAAAAATAAAAATAACGTTTAAACACTGTAATAAGCTGGATATCTATGAATTTTCATATCGTTCAGTAAAATTATATCTATCATATCGGAGAGCTCAATATATCGCCCAGCCCTACTTGAAAACATGGAAAACACATTATTATCTCTGGCACATTTGCAAAATATTGTATAGATAGAAGATTACACAACTCTTACCTCATCATGTCCATCATTCCACCTTGCCAGGCTCAACAGGCCCCTTACTCTGTCTGAGAAGATTGTGTATGGTCACCTGGATGATCCAGTGGGGCAGGAGATTGGTCGTGGCCGCACCTATCTGCGCCTGCGTCCGGACCGCGTCGCAATGCAGGATGCTACGGCTCAGATGGCCATGCTTCAGTTCATCAGCAGTGGTCTACCCAGGGTGGCTGTGCCCTCCACCATCCATTGTGATCACCTGATTGAGGCACAGATCGGAGGGGCTGAGGATCTGCAGAGGGCTAAGGTGAGGAGGGCAGTGGGGGGTGAATGGAATCAGAATCGGTTTTATCACCAGGTACATTTACACTGGAAGAGGCAAGGTGCTGGCAAATGGGAGGAAGGGTAAGGATAGAGGAACAGAGCGAGGTCTTATGTATTTTCAGTTTCACATCTATTCAATGCTACAGTCTACTCACCTTTTGATATTTTGTATGTAAAACGTAGAGAGAACTGCTGTGATCAAGTGTACTCCATACAAGCATATATGCACAGGTGCATTGGTCCCAAATACAAACGTCTTAACAAGCAGAGGAGAAGAAAAAAAACTGCACACTGCTAAATGATGAGAAAAGAATTCCATTCAAAATCGAGGCTGCAAAATTACACACTTTATTTATGACGGATGCTCCAAAAAAATAAAGTGCTCCTGTGCTGTACAAGGTTGACAAACGTTTTCATAGTTAAATCATCTTCAGTGTCATACAGATATATGGCAACTATCATACATAGTTTAACACAACTGATGACAGGTAGAGTAATAATTGTCATCAGTTGTGCCAAAGCTTATTTTTTATGTATTCAGACAATTGGAAAGCAGAGAGGGGACAAGCAGGGGAGACTGGCTCCTCGGCTACTGGGGATTGATGTGGCTCCACAGGCAGCAGCCTTAACCAGTCAACTACCTCTGAGAAGAGTTGATACCACTGGTTTGATCCAGAATTTGTGGACCATTTGGCCAAGTTGGCTGCTTAGCCATGTGCTAGTCAGGTGAAGTTGAGCAACTGGGATTAGAGAGTCAAATTTATTCTTTCAGGGTTACATTAAGGATACTCTGTGGTGAAAATATGTTCTCAACAGGATCCCTAACTCCTCCACATTTACTCTTACCCAGGATGTGAACCAGGAAGTCTACAACTTCCTCGCAACTGCAGGAGCAAAATATGGAGTTGGCTTCTGGAAACCAGGCTCAGGGATCATCCATCAGGTACAGCGCTGTGATTTAAAATTATGCTGAACTTTTCTTACAGGTAGGAATTTTATATTTTGGACTATACCTGGCTCTGGATTTAGACTATCAAATAGGGTAAAGCTCAGGCACAAAATGTGTTGTCGCCTAACCTGGCATTATGCCCCTTTCCTTTGACAGATTATCCTAGAGAACTATGCCTATCCAGGAGTGATGCTGATCGGTACAGACTCCCACACACCCAATGGCGGTGGCCTGGGTGCCATCTGTATCGGAGTGGGAGGAGCTGATGCCGTGGACGTCATGGCTGATATCCCTTGGGAGCTCAAGTGTCCCAATGTAGGTTCTTTACATCTTTTGAGCTCTTAGAAGGATTTATTATTTTCTTTCTTTTATGATTTAGTTTTAATTCTATTTAAATTTCATTAGATTTTACATTACCTTCCTCCTTTTACCATTATTTCCTACCTCAAATATCTCTTGGTATTTGTTTAACCCTATCTGCTCTCTCTTCAGGTGATTGGTGTGAAGCTAACAGGTAGCCTGTCTGGCTGGACCTCTCCCAAGGACGTCATCCTGAAGGTGGCAGGCATCCTGACTGTGAAGGGAGGCACTGGGGCCATCGTGGAGTACCATGGGCCTGGAGTCGACTCCATCTCCTGCACTGGTGAGGATGAAATACACCACAAGATTTTTAATGCTGGTCAAAGATACCCTATGGTTTTTGGTATGGGACTAGATGAATGTAAATGGAAGAATATGAATGTGATATAGTTTTTATCAGACTTGAATGACATTGTCTTCCAGGTATGGCTACTATCTGTAACATGGGAGCTGAGATTGGAGCCACCACCTCTGTGTTCCCCTACAACCACCGCATGAGGACCTACCTGAAGAAAACCGGCCGTGCAGGTCAGTACTGGACAACCAGAGACCGTGAGACTTTCTCACCAGGTTATCTATTGTGCCACAGATACACATCAGTGTATCACTAAAGTTGTTCTTGGAGGGGCGGAAGTGATACTAAAACTGGAACCATTACAGATGGAAGTCTAGTTAGGGTGGCCGCCCAGCTTATGCAGTGGGAGGGGAAACACAGATGCACACTATGAAGAATTTATAATTCTGCATAGCATCAATATCTCTTTACCTCAACGTTTTCCTCCTCTTTTCTCCTTTGCTCCCTGACAGAGATCGCTGCCCTGGCTGATGAGTTCAAGGATGACCTGGTCCCAGATAAGGACTGTGAATACGACCAGATTGTTGAGATTAATCTGAGCGAGGTGAGTAAGCCCTCGTTTCCTGACATTAATAATATTACCTGAAACGTTATTGTATATTTGTTCCTCTGACAAATGTTTCCAAATTTGCAAAACAATATTTACAGTATGCCCATCCATGTCCCACATCACCATTGTCCCATGTTATGATTGCCCCTTATTTACTTGTCCACACTTACAGCTGAAGCCTCACATCAACGGGCCTTTCACTCCCGACCTGGCCCACCCTGTGTCTGAGATCGGGGCTGTAGCGAAGAAGTCCGGCTGGCCCCTGGAGGTTAAAGTTGGTCAGTATCATATTAAGTTACCAGTATATCTGTGATGCTTTGTCCTGTGAAATTCAATATTTTGTTATTTGTTTCTACAAGCTGTGTTATTGACTAGATATGATCAGTTTACATAACAATTCTGTCATTTAGCTGATACTCTTCCAAAGGGACTTATTCCCAGAATGGATACTGAATAGACTGCAATTACAGTCTGACAATGAGTAGAATATAATCCCAATATTAAAGATGTATAATCCGACTCTTGCTGATCCCTTTTGGTGATTTCTCTAGTCTCCTCCCTTTTCATATACAATCTGTGCTAGTAAAAATAAATGAGTCGTTCTATATCGGTCACTGTAATTGTACTCTCCATCATTTCAGTTTCCCGTTTGTTGTTTGTCTCATTTTACAAACATGTAACCTGACGCCTGTTGGTCTGTTGTGACCTCTGTAGGTCTGATTGGCAGCTGCACCAACTCAAGCTATGAAGACATGGGCAGAGCAGCCTCTCTGGCCAAGCAGGCTCTGGACAAAGGCCTGAAATGCAAGGCCCAGTTCACTGTCACCCCTGGATCTGAACAGATCCGCGCCACCATTGAGAGGGACGGATATGTGAGTCAGAATCTCAATAACGTGAACTGAAAGTATAAACAGTGACCTGTAGTACGGGTTATTTTGTCCTGTCTATTTTGTTGAACTTAAAAACATCAAGTGACTTCCAGGTAATCATTCATCAAAGCCCTTCTTCAATTTGTTTTCAGCAACTTTACCTTAAGAAGGTTTTTGGTCTTTGAACTGGCGCTAAAATGAATTCCTTTGGAGTTTTATTGCGAGACTAACCTCCTTGAAGATATGTTGGTGCTCTATTTCTACATTAAAGCAGTCTGGAAGCAAAATCATGGCCTTCTACTTGAAAAAAATATAAATATAAAAAAAATATTTCTATGGATCTGTCCACATTGTGTCATTGAAAGTATTGTATTAAATTTGTATTGTATTTATGATTCTGTTCCTCTTCCAGGTTAAGATCCTGAATGATGTTGGAGGAGTGGTTCTTGCCAATGCTTGTGGACCCTGCATTGGACAATGGGACAGGTATGTACAATGTTCTTAAACGTTATTTTCTACTCACTTTGAAAAGTCTGTACAGAGAGTATAAAGGCTGAGAACAGCCTGATGATGAGAAGATTCCTCTAACAGATTAACCTAAAAACGTTACACACCTGAATAACCAGCTCGGTGTTTTGATCTTCTTCAGGAAGGATGTGAAAAAAGGAGAGAAGAATACTATCGTCACGTCCTTCAACAGGAACTTTACTGCTAGGAATGATGCTAACCCTGCCACCCATGCTTTCGTCACCTCCCCTGAGGTAAGGAGACTGGCAATAAACTAGACCATGACTGGAAAACTTGAGCTTGGCCTGAGCTACACTCCTTTATTCCTCAGATTATCAGAGGCTGTGACGCTTGCATGCCACTCTATTGATTGCTTTTAATGTTGTCAATGTAAATTTAAACTGTTGCACTCGCTCTAGAGAGGAGTGCCGGCTAAATGCCTACATTGTAATGTACTGTAGATTGTCACAGCCATGGCCATCGCCGGAACCCTCAACTTCAACCCTGAGACTGACTACCTGACCGCCCCCAATGGCGAGAAGTTCAAGCTGGAACCCCCCACCGGTGATGAGCTCCCTACCAGGGACTTTGACCCTGGCCAGGACACCTACCAGCACCCACCGGCTGAGGGCACCTCGGTTAAGGTGATTTCATGTTTAAAATTTCCTTTTTACAATCCAGCAAGCAAGCCAAGAAAACAGCAGCAAGTAGACCACAAAGCAGTTATGGACAGATAAATTGGTAAATGTCTTTTTTGTGATTTCCATTCTGTAAAACATTTTGTTACAACATGAACAAATGATCAAGGAGCACTGCACTTTCTGGCTATCGCATTAAATCAGTGCTCTTTGTTCATCAGGGTTAGAATAGAAGAAGGATACCAAGGCACTCGACTTGCAGGTAAAACAGACATTTACTGAAGTGAACAACCCATGCATTTGCCACGTCATAGCCACATAAGGGTACAGCCTAAACAGACTGATAAACTGACTACGGAGCCCCCCTATTTAGGCTGCAACAAATGGGGTTGTTTGTTTCAATAACATTCTCCTTGGTTTGGAAGTTGAGTACCTTTTTGAAATATACTTTGTCAAGGGGTGTCCTGGTGGCTCAGTGCTCTAAGGCGCATACCACATAACCGTGATGTCCTGGGTTCGAATCCAGCCTGGGACCTATGTCGCATGTCATCCCTCCTCTCTCTCACCTGATCGTTCCTTCTCTCTACTGACTGTCAAAAACAATGTTTTGTTTTGTTTTAAAAATATATATATACTTTGTTATGAACCTGTTTGTTTGGAAACCCTGCCCAGGTGGACGTGAACCCCTCAAGCAACCGTCTGCAGCTGCTCGAGCCCTTCGACAGGTGGCATGGCAAGGATCTGGAGGACATGAGGATCCTCATCAAGGTGAGGGAAGGAGAAAGGAACTGAGGAAGGGAATGGAGCTGTGAAGGATGAAGGATGTGCCAGTCAGGGGGAGGTAGTGGGGCGAGGAGGAGGACGACACCGTATCATCACAGCCGGCCTGAATACAGGTTAAAACACAGGTGGAGGACTGATATACTAATGGAGAATGTTTTTTTCTGTTATTGGCTTATTTTATTTGTGCTGTTTTTCAAAAGCCTTTGACAACGGTGACTTGCATATAACGATGCATGATATCTAGATGCTCAGATTCTCTTTTGTTTTATTTATTTTGCTTTTCTTCATCTTTTCTTCTCCCTAATGTTCTGTGTCTCGCGTTGCTCTTCCTCTTCCTTTCTATTCCTCTGTAGGTGAAGGGCAAGTGCACCACAGACCACATCAGTGCTGC
>CABFOQ010020037.1:9557-32192 GCA_900660455.1 Gephyroberyx darwinii
TTCGCAGCATAGTAGCACCCGTCTAGTTTGTTCTGAACCTGTGGGAGCAAGAGAAGGTGGATGGAGGACACAAAGAGGGCAAAGAAGAGAATGTGAGAGAAAATGGAAATCACAGCCAGCAGTATACCTACGCAATATCAAATCCAGATAAATGTGGCATGTCGAAAACAAGTGTACCTTAATAACGGCACCAAAGGCTCCTTTCCCCAATAGCTGGAGCTCCTCGAACTCACTGAAGTAACGGGAAAACTGCCTCTGCACCCCAGAGCTGAACGGAGCATTGAGGATGTGGCTACGAGGGATGACGGACGACGCAAAGTCCACAGCCAGGTCTGGGAGATCACCAGACAAAAAAAAACAAGAAAAACCTGGTGAGGCCCTTAAAACTGTACTGAGCTTGAAGAAGTAATTTGAGCTAGGACATCGTCAATCTCTATCTCTAACTATCAAATACAACCTCCACTTGTCAACTATTGATTTTAGAAGAATGAAGCTATTCCTAACGCTGTTGTAAAATGACTAAACCACACCAAGGCTTAGCAAGAAACCATAGAGACCAAGACTCTATTCTACTGTGTCATCAAGATGTATACTAGGTATACACTCCAGTGTATATAGTAATCTACCTGGGAATAAGAAAATCATATTTTATGTGAGTACTGACATTCTCCTGTAAATGTAAACAAATCACCTATTCTGTTTAGGTGTAGATATGTGTGTGTGTGTGTGTGTGTGTGTGTGGTGGGGGGGGTATCACCTTCTGGACTAGTATCCTGGTACTGTGAGAAGGCTTTAGGTGATGGCGGGTTGAGGAAGGCGTGGTCCAACAGCTGCTGGGTAGTCCAGCGATCAGCATCAATCAGGCACACACACCTGTAACACACCAACACATACAATGGAAAAGCGATATGGAAAGTTCCACAGTGCAGTAGTCACTAAAGGTGGCATCCCACTGGAACGATCCTGGCGTGGTCCAGCCTACCTCCGGCTAGTCAACATCTATATTGTGTTAGTGGAGTGCATCCTGCCAGAAACACACAGGCAGACACATCAAAAGCCAGGGAAAGGTCAGAATAATGTCTGGTGAACATGATTTCATTAAAATGAAAACTCATTCTCATTGACCTATGAGTTTATGACTCAATTTGAGAAGCGCACTTTCATTTAGCATGAAGGGAATAGAAAGAGATAGTGAACTGTCACCACTGAGAAAAAATGAAAGCAGCCTGGAACGGAAGCAGTGAAGCAGCCTAGCCAAGCTCATGGCTGAAGGTGGCAAGCCGGCGTCCACCCGTACCTGTTGAGGAAGTCCTGGAAGTCAGCAGGCAGGCTGGTGGGCACCGTCACCGGGTACTCCTTCACCTCCTTCCCCTGGCTCAGAGCCAGCAGCATCAGGCCCAGGCTCCAGACGTCACCCTTTTTGCCCGTTTTTGTCGGCATTGCTGTGTCCTCGCAGAAGCGCACGTGGGCTTGCTCAAAAATATCCTCCTTGCAGATGTCAGCCAATCTCTTTGATAGGCTGTAATCAGTCAGCCGAACATTGCCCTGGGGGTCCAACAGCACACTAGAGGCCCCTAGCTGTTTGTGGACCACAGAGTTGGAATGAAGGTAGTCCAAAGCGGCTAGGAGCTGGGCTGTGTGCTGGCGGAGTCTGTCCACGGGGATGGGGGTGTGGCTGGCCAGGTTTTGGTTCAGATTGGTCCCGGCGACATGCTCTACCAGCAGGTTAACCAGTAGGCAGTCCTCCCTCTCGCTGGAGCTCAGCGCCTGGTAGTGGACCAGGTTAGGGTGCTCCAGCTTCAGCAGGGAGTTGAACTCACTCTCTGCCCCGTGGATCTACAGAGCAGATACAGTTTAAGCGTGGATAAGTGATAGAGTGATAGGGTATGTCTTTCAAGGTATTAATATTGATTTAACAGCGGCAACACAAACAATGGATCAACTTCTTTCATCTCATTACTCGCCTGCTTTTTACAGTTCTCAATCTTGCTCTTCTCCTGGCTGGTGAAGAACTTGCCCATGGTCTTGTTCCAGCGTAAGGACCACTCATAGATCACGGCAAAGTCTCCCGAGTTGGCCTCAAATCCGTAATAAACATTACGGCCAAGCCTCTCGCTTTCACCTGCCAGAACCATCAACGCAGACACAAATGTAGAAACAGCTTAGTAGGGCAAACAAAACAACATGGCATCAGACTCAAAGCAGTCAGTAATGCAGCGATTACATCCTGTGTCAGCTCTTACCTATGCATTTCCCTCTGTGGACAACAAGCTCCCCAAGGGTACTGTTGCTGAAGTGAAGAAGCTCTTGCGAGAGATGGTTGTCGTCGTTGCCCGTATCACGTCTGGTAAAACAGACACAACTCAAATTTTTAAAAAATGTACCTGCCAAGAATAACCAGCCAAAATAATGAAGATTTTTCATAGAAATATGTTTTCAGTGATATCAGATACTTGCTTATTTAACTTGCTCACTCACTCACTTATACTATAAATCAATTTTGCAATTTATCACAAATTGCAATGAAACTCAATATGACCAAGGCCCCAAAAAGTTGCTGGTCAGTGTGGCCAGGTTAACCTTACTGATGTGTCCCCCTAAAGACAACTTTTTCTCAGCATTTGGCGCTTGGTGGCTGGTAATTTTAGTGTTTTAGATGTGGACGCGGTCAGTATATGTGTTCCATACCTATGGCGGGTATTTGAGGTAGTCCGCCGCCGGTTGCCCGCTCCTTTCCTAGGGTCAGTCAGTTCAGGCGGAGCTGCAGGTGAAGAGTGTGGGGGGCTCTTCCCTAACACAGAGCTGGGGACTGGCTGCTCCATACTCTCAAGGCGCTCCTGTGAATATAAAGCCACGCGATAGGTACATTACAACATACTTTTATTTCCCCACAAATGGTTAGCCAGGTAAATGTGTGGAGATCAGTAACTACCTGTTTGGCCATTTCCTTTCTCCTCCTTTCCTCACGTTTCTCCTCCTCTCTTCTTTGGATTTCAGCCATAATCTCCTTTTCCTGAGAAGATGAAAGGGACCATAGTGAATATTGTATTTAACTAACAACTGCAGCTGTGCACTCAGATGTGTGTGTACGGTTCTGTGTCTTCCTAACCATCTCCTCCTCCTGCTTGCGCCGCTGGTCCAGCCTCTGCTGCTCCTCCAGGGCAAGTTTCTCCTGCTGCCTCCGCTGGTTCTTCAGCATCTCCTCATGGAAGGAGCGCGATGGAGGCTTGTTGTGCTCACTCAGAAAGCCCTGGACAAAGTCTGCTAGCTGATAGATCATCACCTACACAGACAAGGACGTGTGTTACCGGTAGTCTGTGTGTGTGTGTGTGTGTGTGTGTGTGTGTGTGTGTGTGTGTGTGTGTCCTCACCTCCCCACATTGCAGTGTCGCCAGCTTGATGAGCTCAGTCTGTAGGCTCTGGAAGTTTTCATTTGAGAGACCTTTGGCATTCTTCAGCTCCAGCTCTGGAGGCCTGTTGGTGTCCCCCGAGATGTGAACTTACAAACAGTACATTAACGTAGTAGAGTAGCAGTACTAATCTCATGGCAGCCGCTGAAATAGTATGAGTATGGATGCTTTGCAGTGCAGTGGCAATATTGGCCTATGAGAATACATTGCATGGGTCAAGGGCAATACTCACACATCAGGATATGTGGGGGGGCATTTGACCTGCAAGTCCACAGTCACGTAGCATTCCTGCCCATTGCTCAGCCCGTTGGGTCGCAGGCAGAGGTATACCTCTGGAGGCCTTTTAATCTGAAAATACAGTAAACGAACATTAGATTGGTGGAAATGATCACTTTGGCTAACTATTAGTGGAGCTAACACCCATCTATTCACTAACGACAGTGCTGGATGATAACGGTAATGCACCTCTACCTTCCAAGTATCCTTGTTCCGCAAATCCTTGAAATCATCTCCAAAAATAGATGCAAGAGCCTCTAGTTCATTTTCCTGCTGAACGGTGTAGTCATCTGTCCCGTCTGTCCGAGACTGCTGACTGCTCATTCTTCTGCTTGCGCTACATGGCAGTCACGTCACACTCACACCCCTCGGAAACTACGGCTTCCGTCCCAGTCGTCCTTGACTGGCTGGCTGGCTGGCTGGCTACTAACCTCAAACGCTTTCCCTTGGAAAATGTTGCATTCGCTGTGCTATTTTATCCTACAACAAACTTTTCGCGTTACACAGAGCCGATAAGCGATCATAAACAACGTTGCGACTGGCGCATGGCAGCTGCGCCTCACGTCGCAGACGAGACGTCATCACGTTTGCTGTTCCCAACGTCGCCTCTAGCGGGAAGTAATGCACCGAGACGCATACCTAGAAATGCATTGACTCTTCTTAGTGCATGACTTAGATTATTAGACTAACTGTAGCTGATTTTGAAATCATTAGATAAATGGATGCACTCTGCACAAAGCACAAGGCTGATCTAACATACTGTTTAAGTCCAATGAAAGGCAAAATCAGTACAACATTGTACAAATGGAACTTGGATGTCTTACTTATGGAATTTATTAAAGTTGATTGTAAACCTAAGACCTTTGTTTGTAAAAAATATATATATTTATATGTGTATATATATATATACATATATATAAATTGACACATTTTAAGACAAAATCAAACTTATTTCTGAAATATTGATTAATGAATTGTAGGTAGCAATTATCTTTCAAAATCCATATGTAGCTTTTTGGAATTAAACCCTTCATATTTCCTTTGTATTCTATGGGACATTTTCAATGTATTCTATGGGACAGTTGTTTGTCAGAAAAGCTGGATGATAAATCACTCATCCTTTGTCTCATACACTATTAAAACAATATGAATCCGATATATGAAATCAATATCCTATGTCACATAAATATCTATGAGGTGCTTATGAGCTCCACAATCCAGAACATAGTGGGAGTGTGATGGTATGCTCACCCTCTGCATCCAGCACCTATCTGTGGAAATACAGAGGAAATGCAGCTATAATTAGGAGGCCCTGATGTCTGGTGGGCCGGCCTGGAGACGAAGAATGCTCTCACATACCACCAGCTATGATATAATCTAACATATTACATACTGCTATTACCTCAGAGTCCCACTGTCTGACCCACTTGTCTTAGAAGTCAATAGATTTCTCAAAACTTACTGTTATGAATGGTGTCTGTATAGTTTTATTTGGGAATAATGGTGTATCAGTAAATACAGTCAAAGTTTGCAGCATGCCTGTATAGGTGAGAGAATTGCCTCATAAGCTACAGTGTACATCCAGGGAAATATACAGGGTGGGACAAATATGGAGCAAACAGGATTTGCAAACAGCAGCTCCTTCTGTTTGCAAACTCACCACACCTCGGTGGCTGCACATTTATGACACTGTTGCTCACCATGACCTTACAAGGAGACGGCTGGGCCAATCAGGGCCGAGCACTGAGACCAGCAGGCCAGTCAGACAGCCAGATCAGACACAGAGCCCGACTGGCATTAGCATCAGCTGTTCAGCGCGTTAAGGGGGCTCAGCGCACATACCAACAGCATGGTCTACTGACATATACAATGTTTTCATCTCCTTAACAAGACACCGGCGATGCTGTCCGTACTGGGTCATCATACTAGGCAGTCTAGGTGGTTATGAGTGGTGTGGTAAAGCCTCTCAGTGGTGTGTTCCCACCTACAGTCTCCCAGTGACAGTTGCTCAGTGTGTGTCAGCGTAGCTGAGAATAGAACATGTACAAGACTGATTTCATGACATGCACCTTTGAATTAAATTTGACACAATTTTATAATTTCATGGTCAAAAAGAAATTTATTTATATGCATGCTACTGAGGCATGAAGTTATATATTTCATGTGAATATCCACGAGATATAATTGCATCTTGGAAACGTAATTACTCTTAATAGTTCTTCCAGAATGTTTTATTAGTGTTAATGTTGTTATAGTTTATTAATTAATACAAATAAGATGTTAGAGGTGTTAGAATGAAGACAAAATGTGGATTTGATGAGAGCCTCCACCTTTATGCTAATAGTGACAGTGCCAATCATACTCTAATCACTTTAGCTCCTAGCCTTTCTATCCTCTACCAATATTTCATTAAAAGTGTGTCATTCTTGTGATTTTCAATGAAGCATCTCTACATTACAAAGGTGCCCCATCCCTCTTTATAAGACGTTTTGCTCTAGCTCGTTGATTTTTGCTGGCAGCTCTTATTTGGACTTGTGTGAACTCTAAGCCCCACCCCTGGTCCTTAGGACCCAGTCTGGGTCTTATTTAAGGGCTCTTCTCACCCTCACCCTTTGTCCCAGTGGAAGCATCAGTCTACCAGTGCAACTTGGTGAGTACATTTCACAACTTGTTTCTCTGGAACACAGAGGAATTCCATCTCATTTGTACATTAGCTGAGATTTTATGGCGTTTATGTGGAATTTCTTTTATGAAGTTCTTTGGTTGTAACTTAAAACTGGTGGTGATTTGATCAATGAACAGATGATGAAATTTCAACTTCCTAATGTGTTTCTCAAATGGAAATCAATCTCGAACGGGACTCATGTAGTACACTTAAAACTGGGGTCCCTGCTTATGCTTGATTGCAATTGGTGATGATGAGATGAATATCATCATTAGTAGATATATATAGTATTTAAGGGTATTTAAGAGTTCTGTGGGATAGGCTAGATGATGCTGTCAGTGAGTGGCCATTTTGCAAATATATCATATGTTGGCATTTACTTTGAACAGTGCACAAAAAGTGAGAAAAAGTTGGCCAGATGTACCTATGGTCTAATGAATGAAGCTCTGGGGCAGCTGGGGCAAGGAGCCATGTAGTAAAACAAAAGTGTCACAATGTGCTGACAGATGGGTGCTGGCCTGGCTCTGCCACAAGCTCCCCCACCAGACTTGAAATAGCTGCAGATAGAGACTCTGTGGGAGATCCATGTGGTACTTGTTTCACCCTGTTAGGTACAGTTGGGGGTGCCAAGCCTAAAATAGATCACAGGTCTCTCTGTTATGCCCCTTTTTGGTGCTACCTCAGCAGCCTTGAGATGTCCCAGGAACAATCATGGCTGTGGAGATATAGTATCAGTAGTTGTACAACAGGGGTAGGACCAAAATAGCATCCAAAGGCATGTCTAATTAGCACTCTATAGATAGCATCCATTGAAGTGGCTTGCATTAGTCTTTGCAAGCCACTGTGATAAGTGGTAATACTTTCAGAGTAGTTATAGGATAGCTCTGGCACTGAGGGTCACAGAAAATACATATCACAGTCATATGTTTGATTATGCCACTCACTTATCTAGTCACTTCATCACTCAAGTCACTCCAGGCATAAAGTGTCTGCAGTTGTTTAATGAGCATAGGCCTTCATGCTATGTATCCAGTAAGTGTCAGTTTAGACAGCTGCTCCTAACACTCAGCCTGACTCTTCTCTCCCCGTCTGTCCACCCACCCCTTTTAGACCATCCCAGTAAAGCCTCATCATGTGCGACGACGACGAGACTACCGCCCTCGTGTGCGACAACGGCTCTGGCTTGGTCAAGGCTGGATTTGCCGGAGATGACGCTCCCCGTGCTGTCTTCCCTTCCATTGTGGGAAGGCCCCGCCACCAGGTACACACAAGTGAGAGGGAAATCACAAGCAGTATTGAGACGTCTGGTTGAACAGTATTCTCTAAATACTCCTTTATAGTGAGTGCCATCTTCCTGTCTTCAAATATTCTCCTGATGATTCCTCTCTCTTGTCTTCCTCAGGGTGTGATGGTGGGTATGGGTCAGAAGGACAGCTACGTAGGTGATGAGGCTCAGAGCAAAAGGGGTATCCTGACCCTGAAGTACCCCATCGAGCATGGTATCATCACCAACTGGGACGATATGGAGAAGGTGTGTGTTGACAGTGATATGCATTTTCGACATTCTTGGCAGCTGTTATTCCACATCCTGGACACACGCATGCCCTTTATTTTGAAAAACTGCTTGTTATTTATTCTGTGAGGGGATGTTTTGATCTTGTCCTGACATCAGCTGTTATTTCTCCTGTCAGATCTGGCACCACACCTTCTACAACGAGCTGCGCGTGGCCCCCGAGGAGCACCCCACCCTGCTCACTGAAGCTCCCCTGAACCCCAAGGCCAACAGGGAAAAGATGACCCAGGTACTCCATAGTTTCTATTTCATATCATCCTCCGGCAGTGTCATCTGAAATTTGTTCTTGGGTTGATTGATTGATTTCACTATTCCGCCTTGCTTCCATCTTGCAGATCATGTTCGAGACCTTCAACGTCCCCGCCATGTATGTGGCCATCCAGGCTGTGCTGTCCCTGTATGCCTCTGGCCGTACCACCGGTCAGTACACTACCACTTTACACTCCTCTTCAGCTTGGCAAATGTACCCAATTTAAGACTTAGTGCAAGGGCAAGTGTTGAACATACACACACTCAGGGTGTCAATCAGTTTGATGAGTCACTCTCCTGTTGTCAAGGGCTGATGTTAATCCCTCCCTGGCAGGGTGTAAGGGTGTATGTGTCTATTGATGTCAGCAGCATTGTATAGTTTATGATGTGAGACATACTTGACGAGGGCAGACTTGTGTTTGGCTGCCAATGCTCACCCTCACAGGCATGCATGTCTGACTACGGGCCTAATCTGCCTGCCATAGGTATTGTGCTGGACTCTGGTGATGGTGTGACCCACAATGTCCCCATCTATGAGGGTTATGCTCTGCCCCACGCCATCATGCGTCTGGATTTGGCCGGTCGCGACCTGACTGACTACCTGATGAAGATCCTGACTGAGCGTGGCTACTCTTTTGTCACAACTGGTATGTTCAGGAGAGCAAAACAATTGTGCTTCATTTTTTAATTTTCTATGAAAGGTCTACAATTGCCTAAATGTTCTTTCCTAATACTTCTACTAATACTTCTAAAACTTCTGCTCCTTAGCCGAGCGTGAGATTGTGCGTGACATCAAGGAGAAGCTCTGCTATGTGGCTCTTGACTTTGAGAATGAGATGGCCACCGCTGCCTCCTCCTCCTCCCTGGAAAAGAGCTACGAGCTGCCCGACGGTCAGGTCATCACCATCGGTAACGAGCGTTTCCGTTGCCCAGAGACCCTCTTTCAGCCTTCTTTCATTGGTGAGCCATGTTCATTACCCTGACCTGGATTGGTCGCCCTGCAGTTCTCGATGGATCTAAGACGTTTTTTGTCTGTGTTGCAAAACTCATCTTTTATGCCTATCCCCGACCAGGTATGGAGTCTGCTGGTATCCATGAGACCGCCTACAACAGCATCATGAAGTGTGACATTGACATCCGTAAGGACCTGTACGCCAACAATGTGTTGTCTGGAGGTACCACCATGTACCCTGGTATTGCTGATCGTATGCAAAAGGAGATTACAGCCCTGGCCCCCAGCACCATGAAGATCAAGGTGAGGGAATAGCAAAGGGTTTAATCCATCAATTTCTGCTTTGGTTGAATGATATAGTGACCTAACATTCAATTCAATGGTCTTTGTCCCTTGTCTAGATCATTGCTCCACCTGAGAGGAAGTACTCTGTCTGGATCGGTGGCTCCATCCTGGCTTCCCTGTCCACCTTCCAGCAGATGTGGATCAGCAAGCAGGAGTATGATGAGGCTGGCCCCTCCATTGTCCACAGGAAGTGCTTCTAAACACACAACCAACCTCCTTGTTGTTGTCTACTGTATATATATATATGTGTTCTATTGTAATAAAGATAAGTCCTTGTAACAGTATCCCCTGTAATGTCTCTGTGACTGTTAAACAGAAAAGTAGTTACATCTTATATGCAATAAAACACAGCAGGAGCCGGGCGGGGTGGTACATCAGTTTCACACATGTACAATCCATGAATACATAGGGGAATGATGATTCTTTTACCCACTGTGCACTGTTACCACATTCATTCCCTCAACTATGGTGACTGGGTGTAACCACAACAGTAATGGAGATAATTTGTATTTGTTTTGGTAAAGCTGTGAGAATATACATCCATGAGGTGATTCTTCATTGTTTACTATAGATCAGGGGGTCTTAAACTTGTTCCACCATGCAAGAAATTCAGGTTCACTGAAACTACATTATATTACTACATGTGAGGACCCACCAGAAGTCAAGCCACAACCCAGTTTGGGTCCAGGCTGTACCAGATATTTGTGAAACCTAATGGAAGACAGTACGTGCCCTCTGCATCCTTCCCTTTAATATGTTTAAATCATATCACAGTCTTCTGGCAGCAGAGGAGCTCTCTTGGGACGACATACACCTACTCAGTCTGGTTCATGTAAGTACTGCAGTTATACAAGTGAACTTTTGAGGGCGGTTCACAGACATGGATTCAGGCTTTTGTCAAGGCAATGATGCATGTCAAATATTCAGGGGGGATGGGGAAATGAGACAAAATCTATGTGGATATTTAGTAATATGTAAGGAACAAAAGTATCATGACAAAACATTGTGAGTCCATCTGTCTGCCAGTCTGTCTTTGTCTTCCTGTCTTTACTCCATGGCTGGGAGGGGCCACCAAAAGATGATCAAAACAAACAGAAACAGTGATGGTGATATGCTTCCACCTAGTGGTTGGAAGGTGCTTTGGTTTCGAAACAGCAGTGACTTGAGACATTTTCTGGACAAAGCACTCTCACTCTGACTTTAGTAAACTCAACTCAAGTTGGCATACTGTTACTTTAGTTGAGTTTACTGACTTTAGTAAACTCAACTAAAGTAACAGTATGCCAACTTGAGTAAATTATTTCAGAACTCTGAATTTCTCTCAGGTTAGATTCTGAAAAAGGTCGGCTGTAAAGATATCAGCTTAATACAGGCACATTATTCCAACATAATTGCAATTCCTGTAACTATCAAGAGTAATCAAATACCACATACTTCTCTCTTGAATACTAAATAATCCCTTGGTGTTTTCTTCTGTAAGTTCCTGGCTTCTTTGTCAGAGAATAGCATGTTGTGATTTTGAACCAGCAATAACACAGGCATATTGGCAATTTGTAGAGGTCCCTTTTCCCATGTGGCATACGAACCTTGCTCTTAAGGCCCCCCACATGTAACTGATGTAACCTTTGGGAAACTTAGAAAGGCTACTTTTACATCTACGGTAGTCACTAAAAGCATTGTTTAGTAAAGATGAGGACAGAGAACGCCCCTGGGCTCAGGCAGCTTTTGCAGGGCATAAGGCCTTCACCTTAATGAACAAGGAAATTAACAGATTAGTAGAAAATTATTTTGCCTGTTTTGAACATCTGTTCTTTCCCACAACCTGACCTAGCTGACGCTTTGGTGATCTGGTTAAACCAGATCAGGTCTTGAACTTTTTTTAAATACCAGCCACTGCCACATTGGCACCAGAGGTGCTGAATGGCAACTGAAACTGTTCCGACAGCTCTGCCACTGGTAGCTGAACCAAAAATGACATTACTCTTACAAGCCCAGCTCAGAAAGCTCTCACTCACAGCATTAGCAGCTGTGAAAGGACTCCCACATCAGTTTGTCTAGGAATTCTGTTTCCAGAGGAGAAACAGAAGTCTCACTGAGATCCTTGTTCATGCCCTCACACAATATGCTTCCCTGAGTTTTGAGAACCAGTTCCTTCTGTATTAAATGGAAATCCTAAATATAGTGGTATTCCAATTTAATTCAAACAGTAAATTTGACTATCCTTACTACTGTGTCTACAGTATATTCTGTCCAAGGGTAATCATTCTGTGACTAGACAACCAGTGTGACAAATTCCATGTTTCAGAAGACTGTGCATTTGAATTTTTTTTTACTCTTGGCCTTGATTTCATTTTCACTGCCTATTCAAGCAAGCAAGGTTTTTTTTTTCCAACTACCAGGAGGGAAGCTACTGGAGGAGGATGTTTTCTTTACATGATCATGCGCCACTAATCTAGCACGGTAGCACGCACAATCAATGTAGAATACTCACTCCAACAAATAGACCCTCAGATAAAACCTGAAGAAGAACCGTTGTGCATATAAACAGGTTAGATAAGGAGGGCGTTTACCTGGTACATCTCCAACAGTAAACATCTTATTTGCCCATCCTAATGGATATAAAAGTATAATGACAATTCTGTATATTAAATACTGCAGTTGTGTATTGAGGACTACTGTAATTCTTAGCACAACATTTGTTTACCTGACTTTGAGCCTAAATATATACACTAAATAACACGACACAGTACAGTTGCGTGCATTTTCCAGTGCATTTTCCATTTTGAAGGGGTGAACGTTTTGTTGTACAGAGTTAACCGGTTGATTGGGAATTTGAACATTCAGTTGGCCCAAAGGGTGAAGCACCGCCCAGCCAGGATATGCTGGATGAAAAAACACACGTCGTAGTCGTTGACGTTCGAACTGTTTGTAGCCAATCACGGCGCAGTTTGTAGGGAGCGCTGCCATTTGAATGCTCTGCGGAAACAGCCTCAGAAGCGATTAGACGGACCAGTGCACAATGCGGTTAGGCAGTTAACGTAACCATTTCCAAGCGATTGGAATAGAGTAAAACAGTAAAACAGTAGAAAACAGTTAGCTGTTCGAGAAGAGGTACATATTAGCTTCAGGTTGTATGGCAGCCAGAAGCGCTTTTGTTTTCGAGCGAAGCTTGTGAGGTAACGTAACTAGCTAGGTAGCTAACTGCTTTGCAGCCCGCAGTGAGTGTGGAGCCAGCCATTAACAGTTATAGTTTTTACTCGCTCGACATGAAGACAACTACTAACTGGGTAGTTGGTAGTTGTTTTCATGGTTAAGGTTTAAGTTAGTAGACGGGGTCTTGATCAAGCGTTTTTCGTACAGCTAGTGAGGATGAATCTAGGTTGAAATTTAAGAGAAAGTGATAAGAGTCTCGGGTCAGGACAGGAAAGTAGCAGACTTTGCCATCGGACAAGGGTCGTTTGTTTTGGTCCTGACAGAAGAGGGTGGATGATTTGGGACGAATTGTCTTGCAAAGTAAATTTGAAACGTACTGAGAAGGGGACTAGTGTGAAGTGAGAAATGAAGGTCATGGAGAAAAATGTGATCCGTTTGGTGGCTGTGCAACACCTACGCACAGCGTATGGGATAAAGACAAAGAACTGGAACAAAAACAAAGCAGTCAGCTGCAAGTTACCAGCTAGCCACTCGGTAAGTTTGAAGAGTATTAATTACCAGAATATCTAGTACGCATTGACATTTTATTTGCAGTGACTTGAAAACTTTACATCTGACAATTTGTTATTGAAAGTGACGAATAAACAAATTAAGCCCTGAACAGACTTTCCCATTGTTGTTAGTATTGGATCTAATTTCCATATGGTTGAAAGCATTGCCCCCCCCAATCTGAGACCCATCTGTTTGCATGTCATTGTCACACGTCACTTATTGTAGATGCTACTTTGTTGGTAACTTAGCCACGAATCTTAACATCTAATAAATCACCAGCATTAGAAAGCCCAGTCCAGCAAGCCAGAATACTAAGGGCAGTATTTTCATTTGGGATTCATTGGCAGAGTCAGGAATGTTGTAATATTGTAAGACGTGGGCAATAGACAATGTACTTTTGAGCCACAGAATTTTACCTCTAAAAGATATGAATTTAATAACAGTCAGTTTGGAAAGGAAAAAAATTGAAGACCTGTTTTAACTTGTGTGCGTTAGTTAGTGCCAGTTATCAAACCTTGTGACAGGAGTCACAAGGTTGTTGTTGCAAAAGAACCTGTTGCTTTTCAAATATGCATTGAACTTCCTCAATTTCAGGTTAAATGCCTTAAAATGTTTTGAAAAAACGGTCACAGCCTTGCAGCTTGGATGAGTGAAGTGAAATGAAAGAATCCTGCTACTCTTGGAGAATACTAGACAAAGATTTAAGGTTAAAAAACATGTTTTGGCCGTAATGGCTTTCATCCAAGTTCTCTTAAAACAGCTAGGAATGTTTGGCACTCACTTTCAGATCTATTTGAGCTAGAGAAGCATAAGCCTGTACCTGCAGTGGAATGCCTGATAGGCACAAAGAATTATGCTCTGTGAAAAAAAGATCCTGTTTGTTTGAATGCCTCAAAACTTCTGACATAAATGTTTAAGTGAGGGGTTTGATGCCGTTGAGAGCTTATTAGGGTGCCACATTGGTGATTGGGCTGTGTCAGCAATGTTTGGCCTTCCCACTGGAAATCTGACATGGAGTAAAATTTGTATTTTATTTTGTCTTCCCCCAGGTGAAGGTTTTTGGGGTACCGCTGGAGAACTTGCCACACTATAATATGGAATGTGGGAGTGTACCAAGGCAAGTGGCAGTTAGTTTCAAGGGCATGTAGTAGGAAAGTTGTTTTATGTTCTCATTTTATTCATTTTATGCTCATCTCTTCTCAGCTTTCTGGTTGACGCATGTATGAAACTGCTGGCACATGTAGACACAGAGGGCCTGTTCAGAAAATCTGGTTCCATTGTCCGCCTGAAAACACTCAGGGTGAGTGATAGCTTAAGTTGACCTTGCTTTCAGTGGGGGACCTTGACCCTGGGAAAGGTCTAACACAGTGGAGCCTTGTTTTGTCTGCCTAGGCAAAATTGGATGAGGGTGAGGAGTGCCTGTCCTCTGCGCTTCCCTGTGATGTGGCTGGCCTGGTGAAGCAGTTCTTCAGGGAGCTGCCAGAGCCTCTGCTGCCCACAGAGCTGCACGAGGCCTTTCTCAAGGCCCAGCAGCTCCCCACTGAGGAGGGGAGGACCTCCGCCACCATGCTGCTGTCGTGTGTACTGCCTGACAGAAATCTCAGCATCCTACGTCACTTTTTCGACTTCCTCCACAATGTCTCTCAGAGGTATTTTCAGTTGGACTATTTCATTTGTGTATTTGACATCATTTATGTCTATGAATTATTTACAAACACCCATCAACACAATTGTGGCGCAGGCTGACTTTGAGTTACTGTTTTTGTATTCAGATAACCTCATACTTATTTAACTGTTCTGTTTGTCTTTTTCCCCTGCTTACTCCAGGAGTGCAGAGAATAAGATGGACAGTAGTAACTTATCTGTGATCTTGGCTCCCAACCTCCTCCACTCTGGGGACGGTACAGAGAAGATGAATACCAGTACAGAAAAGCGCCTGAAGCTACAAGCAGCAGTGGTCCACTGCTTCATAGAGAATGCCCAGAACTTTGGTATGACTCAAGACCCCTCACCGACAGTTCATCTGAGTGTCAATCTAAACTGCACCTTCATACCACTAAGTCTTGGCTGTGTCTTTGTGTGATAGGTGTGTTACCGCAGTTCCTCATGGAGAAGGTTCCAGCCATGATGGGCTATGAGGCTGGTGTTCTGTCTCCTGCTCATGATGGACTTGAGGAGCTGGACACAAACTCAGGGATAAAGAAAAGACGCAGGCGCAGCTTAGGAGGTATGACTACTTATTTATAATATTGGAGATTTTAGACATTTAAGCTATGATGCGCAACTTTTTGCCTTGAGACAGGAAGTTTATTGTTACTCTGGCCCTCCCCCTCGGCTGATCAATTTGTCACTCCTCTTGATGAGCTGTCTACCGTGACTCTATCTAGCCTGAGCCTGAGCTAACTGGCCTCCATAAAGCCCACAATGGGCCTTGAAAAAGCAGACGACAAACCTAGAGAATTTACTATTTTAAAAAGCAATGCCTATGTTCAGCTGTGTTTTTCATTGGGTCCTGTCCACCACTGTTGTTGCTATGACTTCCCTGTGATTGATAGCCACAACCAAGTTCACCGCTGGCCACACCCTCAGCCAAAGGTATACGCCCAGAATGTTCTGGAACATGATTGAAAAGCTGATTTCAGGCAAATGGAGGAGTTAAGCATGTACACACAGGGTCACAGACTGATGTGGAATAATATATCCTACTCATTTATTGATATAATGTCAAAAAGTTGTGTATTGTAGCTTTAAATGCATCATGTGGTTATTTCTAAGTATCTTCAGTCAGTGGATACTGTATATGGTTTGGTTTGTCTCGCATTTCAGATATGGTCAATGGTGCTCTGACTAAGTTAAAAACTAACAGAACGCCCACAAATACCCCCCAATCAGACAGTCTTGGTAGGTATTGAGGTCAGATTGTGTTTCCTGTCATGCAGCATGATATTGACAATCCATCTCATCTACCTTGCACATCAAGAAATAAGCTTCATCTTCTTCAAGCAGAAATCAAACTCTTCATTTCACCTCAGATTTAATTTTCGAATGTGCTTGTATTGATATGGATTCACAGCTGCCTTGACGGTGAACAATGAGTGATTTGAATGACATGAAATAATGCCTGTCTGAATTAGCCTTCCTCGTCTTTGCCTGCCTGCCTGTCATTTGCGCTAATCTACAAGCTTCACTCAAGACCTGCTAATTCTTCCAAGTGACTTGATTCAGAATGAGTTTTTCAAAATAATGTGTGTACATTTTTCATTCACTAGCCCTTTTTATGATTTTGCCAGTCTTTTCTTCTGCAACTCCTGTGATTGCAACACCAAGCACCAAGCGAAAACTTCCTATGGAATCTGGTCAGAGTTTTGGATTCTCAAACAAGAAACGTAGATCCATCAAAAACAACCTTGGTATAGATTTACTTCCCAATACTTTGTTCAGCGGAACCTCCACTCCCGGATCAGGTATTGATGATTGTTTCATCTAATGGCCAGCAACTATTAGAATCAAAAGAATCAGAATTATGTTCATATCTTATCTTAAGTTTCATTGCTTTATCTCTACATATATTATAGCGTACAGTGCATCAGGAGTCTTGGACTCTTCCCAAAATGGCGTGTCCTCAGCAGGGAGGTCTAGTAGGCAATCGGTTACCTCTGCAAGGAGGAAGAGCCGTCGACTGAGCAACAGGCATGCTGTCAACAGGTACGACTTCCTTTGTCTGACAAACTCTCAAAGCTATATTTGCATTCTTGGATTTACCTTACATGAGATAATTGTATATTTATTATGTTTTAATTCATTTTCAGAGTTGAATCTGGAAAGGCTGGTTGTTTTTCTCCTAAAGTCAGCAAAAAAGAAGCACCACGCAAGTCTCTGCGCTTGCGCTTTAGCCTGGGGAAGAGCAGCAAAGATGCTGTAAGTGTGGTTGCCAGAAAGACTTCACATTCTGATTTATCTGGTTCACAGATAAGCAAATGAAATCACTGCCTTTAGGCATCTTCTAGTTCAACTAATTGTATTAATAAAAAAATAACCCCTTTGCTATGCATGCACAGTGTAATTTTAGGGTAAATTGTTGCACAGTGGCACTTTTATTATGGTGTGATAATGTAAGTTCCCTATTTGTTAGGTAGCTAACATGTTTAAAATAATGCATGCATGGTTTTAAGGTTGCTCTGATGTGGACAGCTTCACATTTGTAATCTTACAAAATAATCGTTGGAAAGATATTATGAAATGTTCATACTTAGGTTAGCTAGCCATAGGATGTTTGATGTCAAACCCAATTTTTAATGATTTGACACGTGCAACATTCAGAAGAAAGAATGCCACATACATATATGACTAAAGGATCCTAAACTGAAGTGTAACCTGGTTTGGGCATTCACATTGGGTGAGGTGTTAAAGGTTTATGAAATGCATTATTTTCTAATGCATTATACTTATATGTATAATTTTGATTTAATAAAGTTTTGTTGAGCAACAAGTCCATAATCTTTCTTCTGAGTGAATTGTATCATCCTCTGAAGAACTAACCACAAAAGTCACTGAATTAATATAATTAACGTTTCATTTTGGTTCACATCTTTTGGGCTCTTTTAACACAATAATACCTTAACACCTTTAAAGCTTAATCATCTGTGAGGTCTAAGTAGATTCCTTCATTTCTCATTCCATGCTGGTGATTAAGGGATCTGAGTCCATTGGCTGGCGACTTGCCACTCAGGAGAGCACCACCAGTTTTCGATTCAGCAAAGACACAGAGTCCAGCCCGTCTGTTCTGCATAACAAAAGTGAGTCCAAAAGTGAGTATCCATCCAAGAAATCCAATCGGCTGTTTCCTAGAAATAGAAAATATTTTTAATTTCAACCTTCAATGCTACAAATAATCTAGTCTTTGAAGTAGTGATGCCAGCTAATATCCCACTGAACTTTCATAGGCTCTAAGTACATCAGTAAGTCTGAAGACAACTTGCTGACCCCTCAGTGTGACTCAAGTACCCACCGGATCCCATGGAGTGGGGAAACTCCCAATGGAGCCCAGGCTTTCAGCGGAGGGTCTTTCACAGATACCCCCATGAGCATGTGTCTTAAGAGCACCTACGTGTCGGAGCCTGCCATCGTTGTATCCAAGCCCCCGATGGGGGCCGGCCTTCCCAAGAAGCTGTGTTGTGCCTCCAGTGCTGAGAGCCTGGAGAGTGAGGGCTCCCTCTCTGAACCCCAGTCCCAAACCGGTCCCACCCTGCTGAAAATCAAGGCCTTTGCAGAATCTAGCAGTGACCACCAGGCTGTCAGACAAGGCCACAGCAGCTCCACAGGAGAGAACCTAGCGAAACCTTCTGATGACACCCTGATGCCTCCACCAGAGACTCCTTTACTCAAAGCTCTTTCTGTAGACATAGAGACATCCAGCTTCTCAACCCAACAGAGGCAGCTGGCTAATGACCAAAACATCACCTTTGGCCAGGTTGAAATCTCACCTTTGTCTCCTTTGTATATTGACAGTGCGTTGTTTGAGACTGGTGTATATTGTAGCCCAGCAGTAAAGGCTGTTGACGGTTCCCTTTATGCTGCTGTCAGCAGCCATAATAGCTCTGTGGTTGGAAAAACTGAGATGGAGGCTGAGCAGGTGAATTGCAGCAGGCTGATTGATGCCCTTGACATCCAGAGTCCTGTTCATTTCAAACTTGGTGTCTCATCTGGGCTGCAGTCCACTCCATACAGGTCAGGCCTTGAACTTGGCGACGAGCTCAGCACACCTCCTCGAGTCTGTATCAAGACCAGTACGGTACATGACAAAGTTGCATTCTCCCCGGACATTGGTACCAAAGCCCAAATCCAACAGCCGGTCTTATCAGAGAGCCTGGAAATTCGAAGTCTTCGGGTGTCAGAACACATTCAACACTTCAACAAACTCACCCTTTATTCTCCCAAAGCCCCTAAGACCAAACAAGTCAGGTCACCGCTCAGGTTCGAGCGCACCCCTGTCCGTCAGTCTGTCCGCAGGATCAACTCACTTCTGGGAGAGAGCAGGAGACCCACTAGAGATGTGGAGCTCCCCACCAGCCAGAGTGGCTCTGTGGTGAAGGCAGTGAGTCTGGAGAGTGGCCTTTCCACTCATCTTAAGCTCCAGCCTTACCAGGGAGAAGCACCAATGGGACCATCAAATGACAACATTCGTGCCATAAAGAAACCGCCTCCAGTCCCACCCAAAAATCCAGGCACCTTAGCCCGTAAACCCAAGGCTTGTGCTCTGGGTGATGTGACCAACAAGGTCCAACCCAAGGCCAAAGCAGACTCCTCTGTCCCTGCCAGTAAGACGGATCCAGCAGGAGCTCAGAAATATCTTGTGCAGCAGGTAGCAGAGAAGGATGTGTACTATTACAGAGGTTCCCCTAGAAACCCTCTCAACCAAGGACGGCTGTTGTCTGCCACCAAGCCAATTGATTTATAGTAGATTCATTCTCTCCTTTTGCCTTCTATGTTGGCTCTTTTCTATGCAGGCGTCTTTGTCTGGTAAGACTCTATATCTTAAAAACATTCCCACTTTGATTATCCATAGTTTTCAGGGGTTTAATTTATTTTAACTTAGATCTTTTTGTTATTTTAGGGTCTAATGGGAGATGTTCTTATGCTGTTGCCTTAAACGTGTTTTACTCTAGATTTGGTTTAAGAGAAGTTTAGCAATATCGACACATATCAGCCTACAAGATTGTATGTTGGTTTAGATTGTAGTGAGCAGGCCAAATGGTGTACGATTGATGGTATGACTGGAAATCTTTAGCTATGTCTTATGATTTTATTTATACCTTTTATGATCCTTAGTTGGATATATGTCTAAAAAGTGTTTACTGGGGGCAAAAGATAAAGCTATGTCTTTTTTTTATTATTACAGAATATTTTCTTAATGTGTTCTTCGCCATATACAAAATGTTTTAAAAAAAGGCACCTTTTTTTGATTTTACAACCATTTTTTTGACAAGCAGTATTGATTCAAACCTGTCTATCCCAGTCCCTTACTTTCAAAACCATCATGAATACATTGCCGTGTTAACTGTATCTGACAAATAAACTCAAACTTCATTTAAATTTCTGCTCATTTCATCTTTTTCTCCCTTGTGGTTTGGAGAAATTAGAGATTTATTACTAAGTCAGTAAGTCTTTGTTAAGGCCACAAGGGGGAGTCCCACCATCACTCTTTAGATGGCATCATGCTGACATGCTCAGTTGTAATGGATCCTCCTGCCGATACAGTCTCTGGGTTAACTACTTTATTCCAGCAGAAAGCTAAACTCCATGTGACTGTTTGACAAGGAATAAATCTGCTGTAATTTATGTTGTACTTAGTGTATTGGTTTCTTCCTGTTTGGCCATTAAGAGCATTTATTTAATCCACTGAAACAAGGAGGTTAGATTGAGTGTTTGTAGCAGAATTAATTTAGCCGAAGTTGGGCTGGACCTGAAAAGATGTGTGACACTTAAGATAATTTTGACATTGACATGGACACTCATGGTGTATTTACACTTGCGGCCAATAAGTAAACCAAAATACATTTGGCGCAAAACTAATTTTGGTCCACCAACTTAAACATTACGGGCCCTGAACAGGTAGCTAACCTTATTTCAATTAATAAAATGTAGCCTAGACATTTTTCATTTTTGAAAAAAAGTGTGAACAGTGACAGGGTGGAAGGTCAAATTCATTGCATGAGATTTATTCTGCACACCCTATTGAGAGGGTTACGTGCTCTCTACCTGTAGGATTGATTGAAGTGGGCCGAAGTCTCATGTCAAGAGCTCGGCTGTTCCTGCAGTAGCTGCTAACTACAGTGACAGTATTGCCGTACACTAGCGAGAGCATGCATTTGGTTTGCTTGTCTACCTGTTAAAGCTTTTGCGTTATGATGCCGTGAATATTGCAGGCGGGACGGTTGGGCCACGGCCATGTGTTAAGCAGATGGGTAGCACGGCGAGTCTTTCTAATGTTGGCCTTGATGGAGAGGATGTTTAAGTGCAAGTGTCAGGTCATCAAATTTTCACTTTTCTAAAACCAAAACATAATATGAAATATAATGTTATCCATCGGAAAGGTCGACAGAAAGTGTAGTAGGTCTAACAGACGTGCCTATCCTATAGAAGAAACGTTTAATCGAAATGACATTCGATAGAAAAACTTTGCAGAGCCGCATGACTTAATTTTTATCCTGAATTAGACGAAAATATGAATCTCCTAAACCAGCTGCAGGGGTAAAATATTTATATATAAAAATATAAATATAAATTAGTTTGGGTGTGATGTTTTCCAGAAGATATTGATACGGCTGAAAGCCCCCTCACCATCATCCACAGGAGCCTGTAGAAAATAAAAGCCCCAATTTTCACTTGACATTTAGGGGGAAAAATGAGAATTGCCAAATATTTTCCTGAATGAATTTTATCGTAACAGGAGGCTTTCGTTTTGTTTGAAAGGACTGAACATTGATTCATCACTCATAACTGCATACTTAAAATAATCTGAGAAATTTGGGCACATATTGCAAATCAATAATTACATATTTTGGCAACGAAACTAAACAATACGGCTACCAAATCAGTCGAGCAAGACTTAAATGGGATCATTTTGTTGAAATGCTGGATCTCTATTTGCTAAACCTATATGGTCTCGTCTTGTACTGCATGCATTATTAATTGCTCAATATAAGGGTTATTTGATAGCCCATAGATTCAGGTACATATAAATAGGCCTATGTGTCCTATCTTAAAGTACATCGTTAGATTGTACTTGAATACAGATAATTTGCAGGCATGTTTTTATGAGTTTCAGAAAAAACACAATTTCAGGATTATTAAGGAATCTTATATGAAGATGCAATAAAACTTCCTGGATAAACAGCTAATGACCGACTACAGTCTTTCTGTGGTACTCAGTAGTTAGTTTATACTGACCTTATCTTACTTTATGGTATTTATTTATTTCCTATAGTGTCAGTATAATATTCCTATAGTATTCCTTTGTGGACTTACAGGTGTGTGATAATTGTATAGTATCCTTATCCTTATTTTCCAAGATTTCCAAGATTACTTGGAAATAGTTCTTTTTCATAAGGGCTGTGACATTTGGTATGCCCAAATATGAACGTTTCCTGTGAATTTTAATATTGGTTGCTGTATCATAAACACCCCCCGGTGTATTCAATTATTAATTCCATTTGTGAAATGCAAAACTCCTCCAAATGTGTGCGCGCAGGCTGTCTCCATGAAATCCTGCATGGTCTCGTCCTGCCTCCCCCCAGCCCTGCCCTCACTATTCCTCGGTTGTCTGTTCTTGAAGTGGGTTCAGGGAAGTGTTGAGGGGGCGGATAGTTTTGATTTTCTCTACATCGTGCTTAGCCAATAATGTAGAGGGAACTGTTGTGCACATCTCAGCTGGCAGACATTTAAAAAGGAGACAGTCCGG
>CABFOQ010020039.1:5115-15207 GCA_900660455.1 Gephyroberyx darwinii
GATGACAATGTCAGGAGGTATCTTGAGAGGAAGACTGAGCCCCCACTTCAGGTTCCTGTGGTTGACAGTTGTTTTCCTCGTACTCCGGAGCGGTCAGGCATCACCCTGGAGGACTCTGAAGGTCAGCATGCTCTGTAACACCAGTGCAACCTTTTTTAGTGCACAATTGCATTGTACAACTACCAGGCAGGGCCAACCTGTTCAGCTCCTCTCAGGGTTGACTATGCGACTGCGGAAACACATGCATGATTCAGATTCAGATTTTCTAATGTTGTGACATCGTTACCACGGTC
The DNA here is from genome assembly GCA_900660455.1 of Gephyroberyx darwinii. Classification (NCBI taxonomy): domain Eukaryota; kingdom Metazoa; phylum Chordata; class Actinopteri; order Trachichthyiformes; family Trachichthyidae; genus Gephyroberyx; species Gephyroberyx darwinii. Next base: position 5,409 of record CABFOQ010020039.1, read on the forward strand.
ACAACAGTGCCACTGTTAGGCTAGTTACCTAATATTTTGCCAGTAAACTCCTACTTCCTAGTTCGAAAGTTGTAAATATTCATATGCTTTTGGTCGGAAATAATAACAAAATGGGCCCTGTAACAAAAGCAGCCATTAGAGACATCAAACTGCACACAGTAGCAGAATGAAGAGGATAAAATCAGAACGTAATGAATGTTTTAATGAATTCATTAGCCAAAATGTATTTATGGTTCCACTAGACTTGTTACTGTGCATGTGCGTGCAGCAGTTTACTCTTCAGCACCAAGAAGACAACTTATAAGGATGCACAAAAACATGAGACAATTAAAAGTTAGAATGTTAAAAAGTTAAAATGGAAACCCACAAATACTTATTATACTATGATATGATAATGATAATTATTTACATAGAATGCCAAACACATATAATAAAATACGTAACTTTTACCATCAGTAGTTAACACAGTTTCCGTGCTCTCTGATATATTTCCCTTCCAGATATCCCCCCACCCCCTAAATGCTACATCTAGACAACTCTGGTATCAGAGAAAATTCTCCTTTCCCATTTGTATTTACCACTTTATTGGACCATTCATGTAAACTGTAATTTTGTGCTATTTCTGACAGCACTTGAAGGCAGCATTATTCCCTATATTTGTATAATGCATAAAAGTCAACTGGAAATCTCTGGTTGGAGATTTGTCTCGTATTACACCATTCCACTACCGTGAGGCATCTCAGTTTCCTAAACTTGCTCATCCTTCACATGTGTGGAATATAGGTGCTCCGGAGTTGTTTGACGCCTTCATCTGCTACTGCCAGAGTGACTTCAAGTTTGTCCATGAGATGATCCAGCAGTTGGAACAGACACATTACAGGCTGAAACTGTGTGTGTTTGACAGAGATGTCCTCCCGGGCTCCTGTGTGTGGACCATCACTAGTGAACTCATTGAGAAGAGGTGGGGTACATAGAGGTGTTACACCATATGCTGCATGTTGCTTGTTGTTGTTTTTTTACTCTTACTTACCCTTACAGGTTGACTAAGATCACATTAGCTCCTATTTTATTGTGGAACAAGCCTGGTGCTTGAACTCCCAGGATCCTGCACCTTTTCCATTGTGCAGGGTTAGGTCAAAACAGGACTTATCCAGGACCTCAAGCCCCTCTACTGGGCCAACACAAACCAAGGGCCAGGGTAACCAAGTCTTAAGCCTTGGAGCCCATGTCATATTTACTCTTTGGCCCAGGCCAGTGATTGTTAGTTGTTGTCTAGATAAAGTACAGATTTTCCATGTTGATATATTTATGATGTGAAGAAGAAGAAGACTGCCAAATGTACAGTACTTGAGAACATGTTTAAGCATAATATCTGGTCTTATGTACAGGTGTAAGAGGATGGTGGTGGTGATCTCTGATGAATACCTTGACAGCGATGCCTGTGACTTTCAGACCAAGTTTGCACTCAGCCTCTGTCCTGGTAAGGCAGAATTTTACACCATGTTACACAACATTGTCTGTCTGTCTGTCTATTTGTCTGTCTGTATAAACAAACAACCAAACAAATACACACTGAAAGTTCCACCAAATGGCATATGTGGCACTTGAGGGCTGAAGAACTGAGCTGCCCTGTTCCGCTTGTCAATTGCAAAAATAAGAAAAGATTTCCAGCTTGGGAAAGTCACCACCCCCGGAAATACTCTAATGAGTTACTCTTTGATTTCAGCCCATGCATTTAAGTATGCGTTAGCTGTGAGTGAGAGGCTGGTGAATGGGGAGAGAGCTGACCGTCTATACGTTGTGGTCAGGGAGAGATGGGTGTGGGAGAAGGGAGAGAATCAGCCAAAAAGGAGCCATGCTTGTATTTGTGCCGTCATGTTGAAACACTCCAGGCAGAGAATCTCTTAGGGAAAAAACACAACGTTAACTGGTATTTGAGTTTTTAATGCTTCCCTTCCTGTTTGTGTACAGGTGACTACTTTGTTCATGTTGTGGAAATTTCAGTCTGTCTACATACATTTTGCCCCATGTGTATTAACTTTTCCTCTGATTATCATTACAGGAGCTCGAAACAAACGGCTCATCCCAGTGATGTACAAGCCTATGAGCAAGCCATTCCCCAGCATCTTACGCTTCCTTACCATATGTGACTACACCCGGCCTTGCACACAGGCCTGGTTCTGGATACGGCTAGCCAAAGCTCTCGCGCTGCCATAATCATTGACCAGGCAGTTCATTGGGGTTAAATACATCTTCTTTCTTGGCCCAAGGGTCTTTGACCATGCCCAAACATTAAAAGTTGAAGTATGAGCTACTTCTATTTGTGTCCCATGCCATGCTGGCTTCTGGACACACTTATTATGTTGTGTGCTGTAAATAGTGTAAAAATTATCGCCATGAAACTCAAATTGCAAGAGGATTCCAAATTACAGTAATGTTCCCAATGCACATGGCTTTTATTATGTAGTTGCTGAATACTATAAATTGTGCCAATCACTGTTTTGTATTTATATGATGTATGTTGGTGGGGAGTGTGTACTGTATATTCAGCACAGCCTGTAAATTCACAGATAACTCACTTTTTCTTGCAGTGACCACTTCCTTTTGTGAGTGAACTTCTAGATGTTTAGTTTAGTTAGAGATTAGCGGTTGTGAAACTTCCTGTTATAATACAGCCTCTCACTTCCTTTCTCCCTCATTCCATATCTGCATGATCTTTTACATTTTCTATTTTTCATATGTTTCCAGAGCTATTTTGCATAAAAGTAAATGTATTCTATCTCGATGTCAATAAACCGGCATAAAAGGTATGAATATTTTGTCTTACTACTACCTTGTATATACTTTCCAAGGGCAGATTTCATTTGAATTTGTTGTTCACTTTGTTAATGGACTCGAAGCGAATATACTGTCCCATGAAAGCAAAGCATTTCAACTTTCTCTCCAGCGTGTGTCGCAACTGTGTTAGGGCTGCACGTACTGGGTCCGTATGTATTTTCAAATGTACCACCAGAGGTGTCGCTAGGAGAATGTTGCAATGGGGAACTAGGGCGGGGTCAACTTCACAATTAACAGTTCAACGTCCAATGATAAAGCAAAGTAGATAGTACTGTCCAATCACAGGCCAGGAGGATCTTGATGCAACACGCCTCTTTCCCGACATCCGCATGCCGCCATTGACAGTGTGGCGGAACCCAACGGCTGGTTTCGTTTTCTGAGTCTATTTCAGCACATTTGGGGTTTACGTTTGTGTTGTGTAAGAAAAAAAATCCAGAAAGATGATTAAAGTACATTTAATTAAAAACTAAATCTCTGATATAAGAGCTCGGGTAAATTTTTTACATCGTTGTGACTGCTGAGTAAATATATATTTCCCCCATCCCTCTTAGAACAGGCTGCCTGGTCAGCCGTAATATTCAGTCTAATTAGGCTTTTACCGGTGCCAATATTTCCCCCATTACCGACTGCAGCACCATAACACGGTTAAATATCCCACACTCAATATGTCCGCTGGGAAGGTCCACATTTGCTCAACAGGAATGCGGTAGGCGGGGCTGTTGGGCTAGTGTCAAACTTTGGGAATGACAGGAGTGCTGCAGGATTCGCAAAGAAGGGGAAGTGTCGCCCTTGTTAGTCCTGTTGGGATTACTTTGAATTCTTTTTACACCCAGTCATTGGATTCAACATCGTTTTACAGATAGTACGGCTTCAACAAATTCCTCAGCCATGTCGGAGGACCTGAGCTCCCAACCCTGGTCCATCAACAAAGATGATTATGAGCTACAGGAGGTGATTGGTATGTGATCCTAGCTTGTTAGCTTAGATATATTTATTAGCTAACAGTCCGTGAATGTGTGCCATTAGTTTACTAACGAGCTAACAAACACAGGAAACCGTAACGTCATTTATGTGCAGCATTAATGCTAGCAGAAAGCATCCTCTTTCTTGTGAGCTAGGTAAAGTTCCGCGCGTTTTAGAACTTGGCAATCCCACCTGGGCGGTGTTTTGACTGAGAGTCAGTGGAACGTTTCCAGTGAAAGGGAAGACTCCGTCCATACGGGCTATACCTGGGTAGCAAACGAGCGCTATAATATTACAGTCAACTCAGGCTCTGACTATTTGCTGAAAAGGGACCGATTTCATTGAACAGTCCATTACTAGCTAACACTTTTTTGATCGACTCTGACGAGAATGTTTTCTATCCGTGAAATTATTAGAATATCCCATGGTATTTCAGTGTGTAAACATGAACAAATCTAGTCCAACCTGCAAAGTATGTTTTTAAACCACAATGCCAACACAAATGAAATATTCACAAAGTTATCTCGTTGTTTGGGGAAGGCACTGCACTGCAAACAACAAGGGGAAATGTCAAACACATAGATAAGACAGAGACCTTGTTAGTTGCTTGTTTTCACGCCTAATGCCAAACAAGATACATGCTAGAGCACCAGACTCTTCCCAAAACACTCATAATGTTGGCTATATGGACAGTCCACAGTTTACATTTCATGGTCCTGTTCTTTCCCGGATCAGGGTATTGTTGTGGGTAAATTACAGCTGCCTGAATTAATCCTGTTATGTGAGAGGTCTCTGCACAGGATTAATCAGTATTATAGGTCTTCTACCACCTCCCTTGCAGTCGACTGGAAAAGCCACTTGATCATTTTCGGGGGTAACATCATCAACAGCACCTTTGTTGCCCTGCTGTGGGATTGAGCCATTTAAAGTTGTTATAATTCAGTCATTTAGAGTTATAAGTAACATCTCTCTAGAAATTCTGTAGAAACACATTCATTATTTTGTGTGCTTGCCTAAATTTTCCTTTAAACTCTTTCACATGACATGGCATTTTAAATATCTACTCTACTGCCTTTCCTCTGCGATATCAAACCTTAGTGAGGATGGCTGAAGGTTTCATGGCCTGAGGAGAGACCGGTTTTATTTGTGAAGTTCTGTAGTGTCCCACGAATAGCTGACCTTATCCTAACTTTGGCCGACTTGGTAGAGAGGAGAAGGAGAATAAGGAGAAGTGTTCAGGCCACAGGCAAAGTATTGTCCTCTCAAATCAGTTAGTTTGTGGAAGCCCACAAATGTGCTTGCAATTGCGCAGGCCCTGGTTTACTTTACCCAAGTGGTGGGTGCTTTTCTCTACAGGGAATCTGTGTGTTTATAGAGGGCCCATTCTGCCGGCTTTAAATTAACTATTTTGTGTATTTTTCTAAGACTTCTATTAGCTTACCTGTTCTACACATTTCCCCCCCAGTTTCTTGGAAAGGTTGAACCAGGGGCACCCCACAAGATAACGCCCTGCTTTTTACCATGCGCACAGAGATAAAGCTCCTCTTGTATAGAAACCAGTTGTGTGGCATATTCCTTCTCAGTGTGATGGATTGAGAGCCAAATTGTCAACATAGGGTTGAAACTGGTAAGGCTATTTCAGGTTGGACTGCAGCACGCCTAGTTTACTTGGGGTTGGATCATGATTATCAACTTCTATGAAAGAATTGTGCAGTTAGCCTCGATTTTTTTCCTCTTGATAATCGCCCCCCAGATACTTTTTTTTACCAGTTATTTAAAGCTGATTACCAAATGTTTTCCTTCAAAATCTCAAGGAATTAAAGTCTACCTCGTGTGTCACCCGAATCACCAGAAACTGTGAGGCTCTGTCTCCCAGGCTCCTTTTTGAACACTAGTTAAACAAGTGAACTCCTCCTGTCACTGTGCTGGCATCTGCTCCCTGTTTAAATGAAAACCTGCCAGCAGTTCCGCTGAGCTCTTCTCTCTCTCTTTCTTCTTCTTTGCTTGCTTCTTACCAACACAGTTTTTTTAGGTCTGAACTTATGGTCTGAGTTGTTGCAATTTCCTCTTACAGCCTTGCTGGTGCATCAGTGGAATACTTCTTTAAAATCTGCTTCAAGTTTGCATTCTTCATCGTACATCTAGTGCTTCTTAACCCGTTCACTTCAAGTTATAGTGGGGAAAAAGGCCTTTAGGCTCTGAATGACACAGACTTCCTCTTCTCCCAGTGTAGACTGGGGATTACACTGAAATCAGGTCACTCCTCTGAAACTGCTTTTGCTCAGGTTACCATCTTGACATTACCCCTAAAGGTTTCCTTCAACATATCACCCTGTCACAAAACAAAGTAGGGAACTTACTCTGTATAGGCAGCTTATGAGACAGAGGCGGTGTTGTAGCACAGTGTGGGTTTTTATTACATCAGTGGTTTCCTTACATGAGTCCATATCCCATCACCACACACACATACAAACACCCTCCTAGAAAAATGTAAAGGCAATTGTGAAATCACAACCTGACCTTTTTGTTAACCCAGTGCAAGCAGTTAAATCACAGTACAAGTAATCCATATATAGGATGTAAGTATCCAAGTAAGAGCCATTTCAACCCTCAACAGATAGTCTCAAGCTAATACTGTGAGTGAGAGTGGGAGCAAACCTCATCCCTGCTCCCACTATTACAAAAAAAAACTCTGAGGGAGACGCTGTTTATAAGCTGTTTCATTTCAGACAGATGCTGCCCACAGCGCTTCAACTCAGCTGGAAAGTTGGTGTTCCGAGGATGGCCCTGGCTTCCCAGCATGCTCAGCAGAGCTATTGTTTTGGTAACTTCCCCAGGGAAAGAGGACTTGTTATTACATGGTTCACGCCCACTCTTTCCACCTCAACGAGCATTGGATCATATTGGATGGAGCAAGAGCCACAGAAAAAAGTACAGCTCTCTATCTCTGGACCAGACTCTGGATTATTCCTGTTGGCCAAACTGAACTGGAAACTTTGTTCTCCCGATGTTTGTATCCACTAGCAACCATGTTTCCTCCCAGTTGCTTGTCCTGTCAGTTTTAGAAATCTATCGTGTGATCAAGTTATATGGCATTCATCATAACAACAAGCAGCCTTACAGTAGTTAGGGGAGTGTTAGGATACTGCATCCTGAGATGAGATAATGGACACGGAGAGGTAGTAGCTGCTGGTGCGATTGCTAGCCATGTGTGACATTTCTCATTGTACCTTAGCATAATGTGTGGAATGTCAGCAAGTTATGTAGAGGAAATGCAATAAAGGGCGTCTGACGTCACACAGCAGTGAGGGCAGGAAAGGCAAACACAGAACCGCTGCCACACCGCTGGTCACAGCTCATGAAAGACGGCATTGACACAGTTCCCACAGAAAGACCTGCTCCATGTAGCAGCTAATTCCAGTTGTAGCTAATCTGATGGGATTATTTTTGGGACACTATTTTTCATTTCTGACCAACAAGGGAGCGATCTTGCTTCTTGGCTGTTTTTAGGGCAGTGGATAGATGGAATATCTTCACCTTACATAGCCCCCTTTTGACCAACACTCACAGGTTCTTCAGAGTTTGCTCAATTAATATAAAGCCACGTTTAATATTCACATATTTAGAGTCTGTATATCTCACAAGCAATAGATGTAATAACTAATAGCACTAGACGATTCTGGGTGTGTTAAAGTACAGTTGAAACTTTGGGTTTTTTCTATTTCCATGCTGTACTGGCTAGTATGTGAGCCATTCTGCTCATTTTATCTAGTATTAATAATGTAGAACAGTTTGATGGCTTAGCCCTTGTCCTAAGTAAGCCTATTATTCTATTCATGATTCCTGCGTGGTTTGCTATTTAGTTTATTTAATCACAGACGTCAAAGAGATGCACCAGAATTGGGAAATGGGCCTTCTGTAATGCCAGCATTACATGTTGAGATGTCAACTCCCAACAGAGCAAACGCTGTAGCCCTAGCTGCACTGAGTAAGCGCTACCCTTGTATAAGAATGGGACGTTCACATATTGCCAGGTTATAAGCTTAATGCTCATAAGGCAGTGACTGTTTAGAGGAAACATAGGCTGTCTTTGCTTACAGGAAACATTGACTCTGGTTGTAAAGAGCATGATTATTTTGTCAACGCTTCGCCCACAAATGTAGCTAGCGTGACAAGATTATATATATTTCCACAGTTAGGGCAGAAATAGCTATGGCATTCCTTCTCAAATTTAGTCAAGTGAAGTTGTTTCACACTGGAAGCAACTCTATTAGACCAATTCATTTATCGGACTCAACAGATTGTTGTGCAGTAAATTCAAACTAGGCATGAAAACATTAATAAATAAATTAATAAAAATAAAACTTAATTGAAAAACAACTGATCATTTTGATATCATATTGATCATCAGCATAATGGAAGTGAGGTGGAGACAGAAACTGAAGGCTTTTCTGTCTGTGGCCCTTAACAATACCAATTAAGTGAAATTTGGGGATCATACTAGCCAGTACCAGATCATACTAGCTGGGTTGTCTTCCTTTGGATTGTTACTGATGTTGATGAGAGAGGAATTGAATGATATGCAATACATTGACTGAGAAAGATTTTCTCTGGTTGTTAGATGAAAGATATCTCCTTTGGAAGAACCCTTGCTAATCATCATAAATAATCATCACAGCCCTTTGTAGACTTCAACCCCCCAACAGAAAAGAAAAAGGGGGAAAAAGACTCCACTGGAATTTGTTGTTATTTCCCCCCAAAGATCTTTTGTAAATGTGTTCGCCTTGAAATGCAAACCCCATTCTGTAAATGGAAATTGAAATGAAAAGTGAAAAGAAATCAAACATGTTAACTAATGGAAATCAAAAAGCTGACACGACTGGGTATCCCTGTGCTATGTGAACACAGCCCATTTGCAGTTGGCAGCAGGATCTTCTTCATTTGATTTTACCTAATGTGGTAACTTAATATATTGATTTGATTTAGGCATCCGCTTTCAAAACAAGCTAAAGCCCGTATTTCTACAATTGAATCTACAAAATATTGGCAGAAATACTCAGCTGTTTTTTACATGCATTCTTTGGCAGAAAATAGTCTTCCAAACTGTTAATTTATTAATTGATTAACAAATACAAAATTGGGACGTGTTGCCAGTTGTGCATCTTAAAGATCCTTTGCTGCTTCAGGTGACCAAAAGACCTCACTCTCGCACGTATCTAATTCATACTGTATAGGATACCGTCCACGCCCTGTTGCCCCCTTTATACTGTGGCAGTGAGAGATGCTGTGAATGAGCCGGCACACTGTAGCAGTGAGCCAACATAGCTCTGTGCGGCAGCGTATCCTGGGTTCTGCCTCCTTGATATTAAGCCTTTGTGTCAGTGTCATCAGACTGGTTAGCAGATTAGATGTCGGTCTGAGTTCCTTTCAAAGCCCCCGGAGCTGCTGCAACACTCCCCTTTGTGGCGATGCCGCTTTTGTGTTCTTCGTATCATTCTGACAGAAAAGGGGCGGCGATGACGTTAGTGTGTATGGGAGTCAGCGGTGATGCGAGGATGTGTGGTTTATCCCATTTACCCGACTAAATCCTGAATTCCCTTTTCATGAGGTCAGACTTCGGTCTTGTGACATCAACTTGTGTTTCATTCTTTAATGCCTCATAACAAGGTCCTTGTTCTTTGTGAAAAACTGCTGCATGCTGTTTACAGTTGCTTACTTTGGTTAAAGAATGTGATTGATTTACACTGAACAGTAATGGCCTGCATTCCCCTTGTGTACAACGTGGTATAATAACTTGATCTACTCAGCTCTAGATAAGAAACTCAATTGCCTAATAAAATATTGAATGATCATGTGACTGGATAAGAGTAGTCAAGACATGAATAGGAGTAGAGTTTGTGTTCAGCTTGGAAGTTGGGTCCATATTAACAATTGAGAGTGGTCTTCTACAGTGTGACTGGCTTGGAAAACCTTGTTTCTCTGGTGATCTCCCCACCAC